>CM057838.1:25163278-25165778 GCA_030068075.1 Paguma larvata
ACAGACTAAAGTGATTCCATCGAAATATACTGGTGAACATTGCCAGTATAGTCAATAGCTACAAATTTTAAAAATCAGGTAATATGTTATTAGCTGTATCAATCTAGATAGGTTTGCTGTTGTTTTTGGAATGAATTGTAAATTTGATTGCATAGAAGACTTATGTGCTTGATTCAGTTTCTGATTAATGTATAGCTTATTGAGAAGAAATTGATAGAGAATTTCCTATAAAATTATGTGGGAGTATTGTAACACAACATGTCTTGCTGCTTTGACCTGTGATGGATTCTTCTGGGGAGTTTTCATAATTTTTTTTTTCACATAGCAATAATGTTATATTTTTGAAAGTTACTTCTGGCTCTATTAAGATAACATAAAAAGATAGGATCTACTTCGTATAAAGGAATATTGAGGTGATACATTGCAGAGTTCCTTCGGCATCTGGCCATAATTATGAACTACAGGTTACATACAACTCATCTGAAGAGCACTCAGCAAGTGTGTAATAATTCCAACAAGTGTTTTCGTGGGCTGAGATCTGTTATAGGGATATAGGTAAAAAAATGAAAATAATTATAAAAATAGCTTAGAAACTCCTTTATGAGGCCATAAAGTGGGAACTTTTCTTACTTTTGTAATCAAGGTGAATGTTCCTCCACATACCAGCCTAAGTTACCTTATTAAAGGAAAGAAAAAAAAACCCACCCTGGGTTTTGAAACTTTTCAACTTAATCTAGGAGATTAATTCAGTATTACTTACCACTCTGCCTCCACTCCAGCTCTCCAGTCTCTTCCTGGCTTCCTCATTTCCTTCCGTCTAGCGGGGGATTATATTTTAGGCATTTTGGCTGCCTTCAGTATGTACACATTGTTGGCGCACACTTGGTAACTGTCAAGGTAAACATTGATATTTGTGGACTAATTAGAAAATTATTAGTTTTTCATGCTTATGGCTATCAGATTATTTCAGTGGATTTTGAAAGCTGCAAGCATTCCATGAGATAATTAACCTGGAGCATCAATGATTAAAATTACACACTAAGCTTTGTGATGTTTGATTCGTGAGCAATTAGAGTGTCACTTTAACCATCGCAGATACCAAAACGAATTTTGATTTCATTTTCCGTCTATGTAGGTCTTTTGATGTATTTTAAACTGATCACTTCCTCTCTGATTTAGTGGACAAGATTAAATTTGATTACAGTAGAGAGAATATTAAGAAGTTATCCTTCATACTTAATATGGCAGCGACCTTCGATGATGTCTTTTTTTTTTTTTTTTTGTAAGAACTTTTTAAAAGGGTTTTCTAAAATGCTTAGTAATATTGGTGAGCCCAGACTTTTGTTTTCTTCTTAGGTCTCTGCCACTGCGAAGTCTATGCAGTAGAATGTAGGAGGGTGAGGGGCATGGGGGGGTGTTGGTGAGGGGGCATCCGGGGTATGGCACTGCACGTCTATCTCACACGGTATAATATGTAATGTAATAGAGCAATGTCAACCTTTCTTGTTTCAGAAATTGTCAGCACATGTGAAAGTTGGTACTTTTAAATTAAGGGACTATTTGCTTTGAAGTTATGAGTCCCTTCAATTTTAAGATTTGAACAAAGATTGCCTACCCGTTTCATAAAATCAAGACAGTGCCTATGTCATAGGCTGAAAATAAATACTAAAGTTTCAGACCACTCAACTGTTGTGTACAGTGCCATCATTCTGCAAAGGGAGAGATCTGCAGGGACTCGGAGACGCTTAAGCTGCAATCAAGCCGCCGTTACAGTAGCTGAGGGTTGCAGGCACACACACAAGTGGGCACACACACACAGGGGCAAAATGCATTTTCACCAACGTATGCCCAACTTTTCCCTGGTACCTTACCCTGCTGCCAGAAACTGATTTGACTTTACAGTGTGCATCCTCTTCTCAGCAAAGGGAATTTAAGGTCTGAGATGCCTGCCTGCAAAACACTAAAGAAAAAAAAAATAATAATAAATAAATAAATAATTTTTTTTTCTTAAATGATTGAAGGATTTTCATCAGTAGTGCTTGCGTATGATTTGTTAAGCCAGGGGAGATGTTGATTGAGGCAGTGGTTGAGAGACAGGCAACTCACCAGGATTGATAACATCAAACTGGTATTTGAAATGGTGTTCATTACGTATTGCAGTGGAAAAACTGAGTGAGTGCGATTGTCCCCCAGGATGATAGCACTGGTTGCAGTAAATGTTAATTTCTGTTCTGTTGCCCATTGAGGGGACTGGAGTGTGGGGAAGAATTGTGATTGGTGCTTAATCAGGGCCAGCCAGATACCTGCTGAGAGCTTTTGCACAAGGAAGATTTGTAGTAAGCTGATTTACTGGCAAAATGAAAACCAGAGAAGAGTTTGGTCTGTGCTGCCCGTGACTGTAATATTTCTAATTTTAAGGTTCCTTTATTGTTGGTCTCCCTCTCACACTCATCCCCTCCTTCTAGTCCCTGCCTGATAAAGTAAAGGGTAAATTTTTTAA
>CM057838.1:25168278-25235778 GCA_030068075.1 Paguma larvata
AGCCTCACCCCAGGCTTGCCCGGGGCGAGAGTTACACGTGTGGCTATAAACCCTTCCGTTGCGAGGTTTGTAACTACTCTACCACTACCAAAGGCAACCTCAGTATTCATATGCAGTCGGACAAGCACCTGAACAATGTTCAGAATCTCCAAAATGGCAACGGCGAGCAGGTGTTTGGCCACGCCGCCCCGGCCCCCAATGCCAGCCTCAGTGGCTGCGGAACGCCCTCTCCGTCCAAACCCAAACAGAAACCCACCTGGCGGTGCGAGGTTTGTGATTACGAGACCAACGTCGCGAGGAACCTCCGAATTCACATGACCAGTGAGAAGCACATGCATAACATGATGCTTCTGCAGCAGAACATGAAGCAGATCCAGCATAACCTGCACTTGGGCCTCGCCCCCGCCGAGGCGGAGCTCTATCAGTACTACCTAGCTCAGAACATAGGCCTGACCGGAATGAAGCTGGAAAACCCTGCCGACCCACAACTCATGATCAACCCATTCCAGCTGGATCCTGCCACAGCAGCCGCTTTGGCACCGGGACTCGGTTAGTATTTATTCACTGCTTTTCTGCGCTGCGCTTCGTTTCTAATGGCATTTTGATTTGGCGCGACACACCCAGATAAAGTGGTGAGTGCCCACACGTTGGGGACAGTTTACTAGAAGGGACTTCCTCTTTCAACCAGATAATGAAACCATTTGTGCCTTCCTTCAAACCTGAATTAACTCCAGAGAGGAAGGAGTTAAGGGATGGATGGGCAGGGGAGGAAGAGGAGTCAGCCAACTGCCTCTTAGAGCTGCAGGTTGATTAACAAACGCTGATTTGCATGAGTTGCCTTACAGCCCTTAGCCTCCCAAGGATCTCAGCCCTGATTCCTAAAATATCCAACTTGAGCTTCAAAAGGGTCTACCACTACTGTTCACCGAGTATCTCTGAAACATATTCTAATGTCTGTGATTGAAGATAATTAAACTCACAGTAATACCATTACCTTATCCCAGGTATTTGGCAGTAGATTACAGGCACGCGGGCAGTATTAGCCAAATCTCATCACGCTCTTAGACAAATTGCAAAATAACAATTAGTGCTTATGGAAGTTTATCTAGGCTCTTAAATTGCAAGCACGTGACTGTTTTGTTATGGTATTGATCAACTTTCTTGCCCTCGAAAATACAAATTTCAGAATGACATCATGCCCAGTAGGAGTAATTAAAGCTATCTGATGAGGGAATTTAGAAGTTGAAAGGGATGATTGTAATTGATCCTGATTCAATCCTATTACAGCTTTTTATAGTGTAAGCTCTAGAGAAAGCACATTCCTTGTCAAGACTTTATTTTACAGATTCCTTTGTGTGTGCTGTGTTTTCTAGTCTCTATTTTTCCTTTTAATTTTTTTTTCCTGTAGTAAATAATGAGCTGCCGCCTGAAATCCGGCTTGCCAGTGGTCAGCTAATGGGTGATGACCTGTCCCTCCTTACTGCAGGAGAGCTGTCACCTTATATCAGTGACCCAGCGCTGAAGCTATTCCAGTGTGCTGTTTGCAACAAATTCACCTCTGACAGCCTGGAGGCCCTAAGTGTGCATGTGAGCAGTGAGCGCTCTCTCCCCGAAGAGGAATGGAGGGCTGTAATTGGAGATATCTACCAGTGCAAGCTCTGTAACTACAACACTCAGCTCAAAGCCAACTTCCAGCTCCACTGCAAGACTGATAAACATATGCAGAAATATCAACTGGTGGCCCACATTAAAGAAGGGGGCAAAAGCAATGAGTGGAGGCTGAAGTGTATCGCCATTGGCAACCCCGTTCACCTGAAATGCAATGCCTGTGACTACTACACCAACAGTGTGGATAAATTACGCTTGCATACCACCAATCACAGGCACGAGGCGGCCCTGAAGCTCTACAAGGTAAGCAGTGACATCCATTTCCGTTGGCACGGAGTAGAGAAGGGAATTAACCGTTTCAGGGCTTGGAGCACAAATCTGCAAGTTTGGAAAAAAAGAGAAAAAAAGAGAGGGGCAAGGGACACAGTTGCTGCTTATCGGTACTGAACGTAGACTGACGTAGATGGAATCGGAGAATTTATTTACGAGGTTTGCCATGTGGCCCTTTTATACCTGTCTCAGTGGCATCGGTGGCTTTCCTGGTTTCCCGGAAATAAAATAAGCTTTCTGAGTATTTTCACATATAAAATCAGATGGTTATACTTCTTTTATTGATTGATTTAAATAGAACACAAATATAGTGCTACCCTTGGCTAAGTGTTGATGGTTACAGGGAACAGATGACAAGAACAGTGCCACTCCGTGAATACATCATCTTTTGTTTGTTGTCAAACAGGGGTGATCCAAACACAGTGTGTGTGTGTGTGTGTGTGTGTGTGTGTGTGTGTGTACACGTTTCGTTGTTGTAATTTTCCGTACGTTATGGAGTAAACACGTCCTCCCTTAGCATCGGTTGGAAGTCTTCTACTTAACGCAGTTGTTATTTTACGTGACCTTTCCCGGCTAGAAACGTTTTTATTCCCAGTGGGTGTGGCGCAAATAAAAATGTTTGTTTAGTGGCAAATATACTTTTATCTTTGCTGGGAAGAAAACTATGCAGATGAAAGGAATATGTACAACCGGAGAACCCCATTTATTACACAGCTCGTCTCTGCTTTTTCTAAACCCTAATTACTGGTTAATTTACTTTGTGAGTTTGTTTACTGGATTGGCTTGATCATCTTGGTTCTTGTGCAAACGTAACAGATTCATTTCTATGATGAATAACTTGGTAACTTATTAAAAAGTTCTTTTGTCTAGAGGATATTAAAATTCAGAAAATATTGCAAGCCATTAGTCATTGTAACAAGCTCTAAATATGATTACAAAATCCATTTTGCAAGTGTTATCTATTGATTTATACTAGAAATCAGTGATAACTATACTATCAGGAGTCAACCAGCGATTATAATACCTATGGCTTTTCTAATGCTATTTCAAATTATAAACACACAGCAAAAAGGGCAGATTGTGGCTCTCTAGAGCAGGCGCAGGAATTATTTGGGTTGGGCTGGCACTATTAGTTTGGGTTGTTTATGAGGTCCAAATTCTAGGTCGAGGTACTGAGCATAAAAACCTAAGGACGTAGGGTGAGTATTTGTAACACTGTCCCTGTGGCATCAGTGCTCTATGGGTCCATAATGAAGGCATCAGCTTTGGGTTACACAGTTTGAGGGGAGCGCAAGCCCTAACGTACGATGCAAGCCTTCTGAGTTGATGGCGTTGAAAATATAATACAAAGGATTAATTGTATTATAACTCATAGGTTTGGCTGTTCCATTGTCAACTTTTTTTCCATTGATACCTGACCTATTAAAACTTTTAGAATACCTAGGAGAAAAAAACCAAACATTAAGTTTGTATAAATAATAGATCTCGACCCTGGGAGCTATATAGAATATTCATGAACTGTGTTTATATTCACACCGCTCCTCTAACACTTTAAATTAACATGTTGTGAATAGAAGATATAAATGTACAAATTTTTCTATTTTATTAATCTCACGTGGGGAGCTAAAGTGAGGTAGAGTGTTACTGTTTATATTCTCAGGAAAGGTTGTTTAATCTAATTGTTCGATGATTATTTAAACGTGCGTGTATATGTGTGTATTAAGTTTATCCATTCACTCCGTGAGTATGAGTTCATCACCCTCACTATCCGCGGAGCAATTTGCTAAGTGTCAGAGTTACTCTTGAAGTTCCTTTTCAGGGAGAGTTGGATATTGCCTATGAATGTATAACAACTAAATGAGATGAAAGCTTGTTTACAAAGAGGGCTTTAAAGCAGAGAGAGCTTCAGGTCCCAGAACCAAAGGATCTATGTACTCTTCCCTTAAAAATGTTCTAAAGTCATATAAAACTTTACTCCCTTCGCACCCTTCTTTATTTATCTCTTAAATATGCAAGTGTCTTTGTAGTATAATGTCTAGAAATGCTTTGAACGAACTTATCTTGAATTAAAAGAAGATTGAGGAGATAAATGTTTGAGCTGTTGAAACTTGGTGTTGGACAATGCTACTATATTATTTTGCATTATCCTTCAAGGAGCATTCATTATCCATAGCAGTAACTAGACAAATACTCCAGAATGGGAATGTGTTGAGGTTTGCCTTTTCTAAACTGATTTACAGAAATTGTATGAGTCAGATATAGAGGATTTTCAAGTGTAGTAATGAGAATATTAGCAAGCTTGGTCGGCTTGTGTCGGCAAAATGAAATTGCTTCATAAGTAACATTAATTGCTTTCAAATGAGAACCTAACAAATTGGCCTGGGCCTGGAAAAAAAAATGATGGTTTGTAATAGGCTAAAATATTAAAATTAGAGTTAAAATAGTTTCTGAGTTAATGACTAGACAATAATCTCCTATATAAAATTCATTTTCATTGGGAGTTTAATTTACATCATTTTGCATTGTGAATTATTCAGACTTTAAGGGAAAGTGACAAGTAGCAGTTCTAAGACAAATACGGAGGCGTGAGAAAACAGCTTTTCTCGTTTATCGACAACATATTGATTCAGCACACTCTAAATGCGGTTACGTGTCAGTTCGATTTGAATAGAGACCACTTTACCTCGCGCGTCGTCAACCTGGAGCAGCGTTGCTAAAAGAAGTGTGTGTCCTTCCTTCAGTTTCAGGAGGTTAAAGGTTAAAGGTTGAGGGTTAGCTTGAAAGCATCATCTGCCTGGCTGCTTAACTTGAAACTGATCAATTTAATGAAAATCTGTTTTACAGATGTTGTTTTAATGTATTTGGCAGGATTTAGGCAGCTTTAACATTAGACGTATGCTAGTAAAAATTATTTCTTTATTTGACCAGAACAACACCTTTCCTTTTATGTTCAAGGTAGAAGGCTTGCGGGTGACGGTATTTTGGCAAAGAACCCAGAGGCAGAACGTGTTGATGGTCTTTCCATATGGACTCAAAAAAAGAATACCTTTATGTCGATTGCTAACGATGACTGCAAAAACAAACAAAGCTGTATTCATTTTTTGGCAGTATTATTTTCTTTAGAATTTTTTTCAAAAAGGAATTTTGTTATTGTTAAGGAACTCTTACTCATTTCTTCAAGCGGAATTCTCTGAAGCACTATTCAGTTTTGATTTTTTTTCCTCCAGAAATTTTAATGATGAAGCCAACTCGGTCTAGGAGATGAAAACAATAAAATGAAACTACAGATTGTCCGTAATCTTCTCTTTCAATGTATAAAAGCATATTTAAAGCGAGGTTAGTAAACGCTGAGCGGGAGATACCCACGATCAGGCGTAAAGTAAAGCGCGCGTGTGTGCGTACCTTCATCTGCATCGAGATCGAGACGCAACGCAAAAGCGGAGTTTCTTGGCCAGCCGCTTTATTGAGTTTGATTATATTCTAATTTCACACCTTTGCATCCTCTACAGATTTTTGTCCATCGATTTTCACATAGTAAGTTCTCGATAATATTTGCAGGATGCATATAGCAATCAACTGAGCTACGCATTAAAAATAAACAACCTCTACTTCCAACCCTCCTTTTTAAAAAATGCATTGCAACTGGTCTCCCCCTTAAATGATCCCAAACTTTTCCTAAAGAGCCGAGTAAAAAGATATAATGAGAACCACGTAGCACTACCCATTCAAACCGAAGAAGAACAAATATAACCTTGACCACATTCCGGTTTTTCAGTTAGTTTACCCGTGGCTTAGAATGGACGAGACTTTCCCAGCCAGCTGATTGGTCTGCCCCCATCCTATGCGGGCCTTGCAGAGCCTCTTGCCACACCTGCACTTCAGCTGCTCTTATAATATTACATGTATTTTTAAGTGAGGTGTTCACAGCTTTGCTGGTTCAAAGTCAAAAGCTTAATTATACCAGCCTTGTTTCTTCCTGCATCTGCTAGTAGTGAACCAGAATAGTCTGTCTGAATTCCATAATGCTGTTTTCATATTTGGATTTCAAATTGGCTGAGAGCAGTGAATGAATCTCTTGTCTCCATGGTGAGCAAAGGCACACACGTGGGACTTAGTCCTAGGTAACTTTTAGTGTAACATTCCCCCGAGGAACATTTTTGGAGTTTTCTCATTAGCCATGTTATGGATGAAAGCATCCGGGTTAAGAACTAAAATCAAGGTGTGGGGGAGGGTCACAAGAGAGAATGCAAGGAGCCACTTTGGGAAAAGTATGTGGCAAGGAAATAAAAAATGGAATAATTAGCTTCACCTACCATTTTGCTTTTTTTTTTTTTTTTACTAGTAGGAAATAATAACCTGATCGGTTTGGAATTAACAAAGAATCACAAGCATTTTCATTTCAATAGGCCCAAGTCCAACTTTGCAATTTAAAATCAAATATACCAGATATGTACCGTTTCAATTATTGAACTGTCATTGTCCCGGTGTGATGGTAAAGGAGGCCAGGAGATTGTGTGGCGCACATTTGCATAAAAGTCATTGTGCAGAAGGAAATTGGAATATGTGTGTGTATCTAAGGAACCCAAACAGGTTTTTCTTCATCTTATTCTAGTCATTTGTTTAGACGAAGAAAGCTGTTTTCAGAGATAAACAAAAGTTATTCTTTTCTGTTGCTAAACATTAACCTGAATATGGAAATTTTTTACACTTTTTGTATTAGTTTCAGATTTATGTTTCTTTCAAGGCTGAAATGCAGTGTGAAATTTAATTCCAGTTGCAGGATTTCTCTTGAAAAAAATAATCACAACTCAAATTATTCTATTGTATTCTCATATAAAAAGACAAGGCAGAGGTTGAGAAGACAGTTTGTGTGGTGGAACAATACATGCTTGCATAATACTTATAACTAATAAATACGCGCATCAAATAGAGAGGAGCCGGATAGCTAATAGCAACTAATAAATCACTGGTGTTTTCAGATCGCGATGTAATTGGCCAGCCCTATCTGCTGCGTCTACTTCTGTTTTTAAGCTTGACATTTGCTGAAGCCCAGCCATGTGTTATAACATGACTACTCCAGCACAAATATGGCCCTGCTCCCTGCTTTCACATGGCAAGTAATATATTATTGGGAGCTGAGAACCGTCTTTGTATTCCCCTAGAAAAAAACAATGATCCCAAATCTGTCTAGCCAAGTATAAACTATATATATTAATGCACATTCACCCCTAAAAGGATTACTGTAGACCAGGCAGTAGCAACCTAGTACGTCCATGTCAGAATGGATACAATGATTTTTAGTGTGTAAAATTGTTAACAAACACAGACAAAATTTAAAGGAAGCCAAGTGTGCAAAGGAAGTCTCCTACTTTATTTTTGACACGTCTTTCCTTAACCGGGGCTACCGTCTCCCTACACATCAGGCGCTCACTATTATGCTCTTGTCTGTTTCTCTGAAATCCTTACTATTTTCTCCCACCTAGATCTTCTCTTCACAGAAAGGCTCCAGGTTGCAAGATTACCCATCTAATTCCCCAAAGAAAGCTAGCATTCCCTTAATTAAGGGGAAAGAAGCCCTTTCATAAAAGCAGAATAGCGCATCCAAAGGTGTAAATGACTTTCAAGTCTTTCCCAGGGTGCATTTTGTCTTAGAAGAACTGCTTTATCTGGATGATTTCGAACGTGTGAGGGGGTGTGGTGATCTTGTCAGGGATGGGGAGTAGGTAGGGCCATGCCCTACCCGAGGCCCTTTCCTCACTCATCTCTTGAACACACACCGCCCCACACACATCATAGTGCTCTCCCACCTCAGCAATACAGTAAAAAATTTGACACTACTGTTCGCTTCACTTCAGGACTATGTCAACTCATACTTTATGATTTATGTTATGGCTTTCTGTATAACTTGTGTCCCTTCTGTCTCATGTAAAGCGTAGATATGGTTTAACCAAAAGTAGTAAATCGCTTACGTGTCACCCACCGTGAGGTCATTTAGGTAATGCAGACAAAGGTGTTACCTCATAATTAATGTGCTCTCCCGGCGGGCTTCTTTGGCTTCCATTTAATAGTCCCCATCAGTGGAGCTGGTTTAAAATTGCTGAAATGTTCGAATGGGTGCTGGGATGCCACGCGGTAATGCAGCCAGAGTCATATGTTAAGCAGGCCTCGCGCTGCTGAAAGGGTCTTGGCCCAGGGTGGAGTGAGGAGGAGCTGGCATGTGCATAATGACCGTGGTTCTGCTTCCAGAACATCTGGCCTGCCCGAGTTCTACTGGAAATGCTTCACCAAGTTTGCTCTGAGTCTGAGCCTCTGCTCGGGCTGAGTTCAATTAGACGTGGAGATTTGTTCATTATTCAGATAATTCAAGCCTTAAAAGGCACTTTCCCCAAATTATCAGTGTATTTCAGGAGAGCTTACGATGATATGATTTATTCAAAAGAGGAACGGCGATAGAGGCACAGCCCCCTATAGCCCATGAAGAAACATCTTCACAGATCCCATAACCTCACAGCAGCACGGTGCTTCGTACAGACACGAGGGCTCAAGTTCTGTTTGCAGAATACCTGAATGATATCCCCAGTGTTACTCCTAATAGATGCAGAAACATTGACTGAGCACTTGCTGTGTGCCAGTTTATAAAATATCTTTGTTTATGAAGGCCGCAGCCCGTTAACATGGTAGCATCGAAGCCATCTTCTCTAAGGTGATGCTTCTGAACTCAATCTGTTCTTCCAGTGTGGGAGGGATATTAACAAAATGAAGGGCTGAACCCCATGCAGTAGCCATCAAAAGCTTCCAGGATTTTTTTCAACAACGGTTGGTCAAAGGACGGAGTGCCATCGCTCTCTCAGGTCATCGGTCGTCGCAGAGCAGTGAGACTTGATTATCTTGACTTCCTCTTATTGTTCTCTTACATTGCAAGACGTTATTGGTCAGTTTCAGGCAAGGGTTATGGTGGGAATTTCAGGGAAGTGTAGAGCTTTTCTAGTAGTTGGGACATTTATGTTCTTCATGCGTGAGGATGCTGGGATGCATTACCTGGAAAATGAAGAAGAAAACCTCTTAATAAAGAATGCAAAGTGTGAGATGACAACTTCAGTCAACCCCCTTATAGGATCGGGATGCTAATTTAGTTTGATTCTTGAAGAACCTTTGTAAGTCCAGCTTATAATACTGTCAGTCAGAGTTCTGCTTAAAGATAAATTATTACAAGGACCAGCTTTTTATGATCATATATAATAGCAATTATGTGTAGCAATATTTTATTCACTCGGTTTCATAACCTTATACTAATATTCTAGTTCTCTTATCCTTATGGATAAGTACTTTTGTAGCCTTGAATATATTACATATATTATATTGAGAATACACACATAAATATAAAAGTATCTTGAGACCATACTCTTAATAGTTCATTGATTCAGGTCTTCCCAAAGCCTTTCTTCCACTCCAAATGTTAGGTAGCATAGAATACGCATCTCTCTTTTCTTGTTGCTGACGGAACAAATGTCAAGGTTACATTTTCCCATTAGGCAATTTTTAAAGAGCAATGTACAGGAAGGTTAAGGTTGAAGAATCTTTGTCTCTGATTATCTGCTGATAAAATTAATGAAATGCAGAGCTGGATGTGGAAAGAAATGAACTATTGGTAGGTCCAACTATATCACTTAACTTGAGTTTGGGAGGGAAGCTCTTAAAGTTTTAAAATATTGATTTTTTTAAGTCCATGATTGTGTGTCCTGTGCCAGGAAGAACTTCACTTATAAATAGAGTTAGCAAATGACTATCTGTATGTGATTTATGAGATATTGGGAAGAAATCTTACCAAAGATATCCTTTCTTCAGATGCCAGATACTCTGTCAACAGTAAAACCATATTGGTGATTGACTTATCCCTTTTTCCATTTAGGGAGAGGACAAAGTTGACAACAGTCATAATATGTTAGACATTTTATGTGCATTTTCTCATTTACTCTTCTTAACAGTTATATGTTACTATTCCCATTTTGACATACAGGGACCTGATATTCAGAACAAAATGCCTTCTCAAGTCCTCCCCAACTGTAAGAGCCTGTGTTGGAGTCCTAGCCCACATTACGAGGCTTCGCTATTAAGAAAACTTTCTGTTGCACTTGAGGATAGGAAGAGCAGAAAATGGGAGAGGAGAAGGAAGGCCAAAGTGCAGGAGGCAAACTTAGCAATTTTGTCTAGGACTTAATCATTTGGGAGCACACTTTTATTCTTTCAAGTTAGCAGATTCCCTTAAAGACAACACATTGCAAATTATTACAAGGACCAGCTTGTTACGATCGTAATGTAACAGCCGGCCAGTATGGATGCAGCCAACTAGAGTGTTGGACTTAACACCCGTTGGGTCACCTACAAGCTGGAAGGAGAAACCACTGGTCAAAATTGTTACCTGAATATCTCCTGTCACAACGAATTCTTTCACATTAAAGAAACTGGCATTTTTGGGTGTTTGGTATATTAAATAGAAAGAACTAATAGAATATTTATCACTCCTAGTGCCTGAGCTCTCAGTGCTTAAGCACCTTTGGAAGCTGCATGAATTCATTCAGGTCACCAGGGTACTTCAGGCAGTAATGCACTGAATGGTACCCCGCTGACCTGAAAGGGGGACTATGCCTCCCTAAGCATTTCACTTCCTAAACAGGAACGACTAAAGCACCTTCTACCCTCTGCCCAGAACTCACTTCCCTTTCCCTGGGATCCTTTTAACTGCCAGAGGAAGTGCTATTCACTTGCTCCTTATTAGAACCTTAAAATATAATCTTGTGTTGAATTATTATTATTATTTTTACTTTTATCTTCCACTTCTTACTTTGATTCATTTTAGTTACAAGGTTCCAGAAATTTTCTCTCCACCATATGTTTCTAATGCACTCCCTTCTTGACTTTTGTTAATGATTCCAATGTAAAGCCCCAAATCTTGTTAGAACTATTTGTACTGACTTAACTTAGAGGTGCTAGGGGAAACCTTGCCTTCCTAAATCTGGCTACCTCTTCCTACAAAAAAGCGTCAGTCACTGACATTGCTGCAGTTGGTCACAGTCACTAATGACATGTTCTTTTGTTGAAAAGGATAGTCTTACTTTTGAAATGACAGAATTGTTGGCGATACAGAAGCTCCCAATACCTATAACTGGTCTGTGCACAGCATGCAAGAACAGTCTGATAATTACAATGTGTGGTACCTTTCAAAGGCTTTAAATATTTCTAACTATGCATTGGGCAAGTCTAAAAATAACACTAGTGTATGTCCTTAGGGCCTCAACTCATTCACTGTTCAATTGTAAGAAATCAGGTAGCAAGTCTGATTGCCATCACCTCTGAAAGAGAGTCCGTTTACAAGGCATCTCCTTTAAACGCAACATATATTAGCACTTACTGCTGAGTAACTGAGGAAGTGACATCATACATGGGGGAGGGAGAGGATGATTCTTAGTTTTTTACACCAAATAAATAGGGTTGTTTTTAAAAATAAGATTAGCGTGCTAAAATGGGAATTATGCAAACACCAAGATCCACATTTTAGGATTTAGTTTGTTTGGTGAATTTATATTATACAGTGCTTTAGAAGGGAGAAAACTGTCTCCTGTTTACTATGTGATATAGTTGCTATTTTTTAAATTTTGAGAGGGAAGGAGGGAGAGAGAGAGAGAGAGAGAAAGAGAGAGAGAGAGAGGGAGAGAGAACAAGCAGAGGAAGGGCAAAGAGAGAGGGAGAGAGAGAGAATCCCAAGCAGGCTCTGTGCTGACAGATGTGGGGCTCGATCTCATGAACTGTGAGATCATGACCTGAGCCAGAATCAAGAGCAGACACTTAATCAGCTGAGCCAACCAGGCACCCCAATTATCACTACTTTTTAAACAGAGGCCCCTCAGTGTCCTTTGGGAAATTATTTGGCTAAAAGCAAGTTCTGGGTTATTATTACATTTTGTTTATTGCAATTTTTATTATCACATTAAGTCATTAAAAAAACACATTTGGATGGAACAATTGTACCAACTTTTTCCATGATGAGTATTCCCTGGGAAGAATAACCAAATAACCAAAGACATAACCAAGTTCCTTAAAAATAGATCTAAGGAATTCATAAATAACTTTTTATTTTTCAGAGAAATACAGTCTTTGGCTCTCATAATTTTTAAATATTAAAAAAAAACTAAGATGGGCTTTAGGAAGAATTATTTAGTTTTTAGAGTGTTCATTCTTAACACAGAGAATAGAATGACTATCTTTAAGTCACAAGTGCAAAAATGTCTTCCTAATTGCTTAATTTTGTCAATATTTTCAGATAGACCATCAGACATAATATTAACTTATAAGTTTTTGTGGCATGTACTAAGTCATTTTATTCCTTCTTCTAGAACTGTGGCTACCCCTTTAATTATGATGGCTTGATAACTTATTGGAAAACCGTTGATACAGAAGTACATTGAAATTGGTATACATAGCACTTTTCCAAAAAGCAAACAATTTAATTCCTTATCAATGGGGGTAGAAAAATGTAGATGTGTTCCAGTCTCATGTGTTAAGTGATTGAAAAGTCAAGATGTCAGTACTTCAATAATGTTTTCAGTATATATACAAGGACACCTAATTATACTTATTTTGCTCAAACTCTGGAAAAAGTTGCATGCGTGCATTTATGGATGTGTGAGAGTGTGTGTGTATGTGTGTATACGTGCATAACAGAGAGAGAGAGAGAGAGTATATGTAGTATATGAAGACTTATTTTTTAAAAATTGATGATCATGAGTTAATCATTAGTAGCCACTTATTCTGTTTTTAAGTAGATGGCAGAAATCTCTTCTTGCACATTGCAAGTGTTCTCAGTCTCTAGAGATAATAAACCTTTGATGGTGTTGTGCAAGACTCGGCAGCAAGCACTGAAATCAGTTCTGTATGTACACATGACTAATCAAAGGTTCAGGGAACAAGATATGATTTGGTAAAAGTGATAGGTTCTCCAAAAAGCAAATGGCCTCACTAATTGTGGGAGCACATCAAGCTATTTTCCCCCTACGAAAGGTAGGGCCTAGTCCCCCGTTGGAGTAGATACATTTTCACAATGAGCACTAAGTCTTTTAAAAAAGTATCTTTAAAAGCAAAGGTGTTTTCGAATTAATGCCTACCCAATCAGTGCTCTATTCTTTTCTTTGCCTTAAAGTCACAACAGGTACCATAAGATATTTAGACTCGGAATGGTCCTCGAAATTCAGGGAATTGGATAACCAATTTTTTAGTATATGTGCTGCCGAAGCAAGCACTGGAATTGGGTAACCAGAACAAATATCTTCAAATATATTCTTAAGTTGATATACTGTGGGAAATTGATAGAATAAGGCAACGAATCTCATTAAACATGAAATTACCTAGGAAAACGTGACCAAAAGTTTCAAGAAATCAGTTCTAAATTAGAAAGGGAAAGAACTAAAGTTACATGCTACAAAATCTACTATGTGAACAGTGCAATGAATGTTGAGACCATGGTCTTTTGCTTTGCTGCTTTTTAAAAATTTGCCTATGTATCGCTATATAATTATTATATAATTCTTATTTATTGAATATAATTGATATATAATTCATATTTCATGCAATAAAACCATGATTTCATTATACAATAAAATGTTTTATTTTTATTTTTTTGAATAATCTTTATGCTCTATGTGGGGCTCAAACTCACAATCCCAAGATCAAGAGTCACATGGTCCACTGGCTGAGCCAGCCAGGCGCTCCACAATGAAATATTTTTCTAGGTATTTAGAGAAGTATGCAGCCATCACCATCACCAATTTTATAACATTTTCAACACTCCAGAAAGAAACCCTGTCTCACTTAGTCCACCCCCCACTAATCCCAAACCCCCTCTCCTGGTGCTAAGTAACCATTAATTGCTTTCTGTCTACATAGATTTGCCTAATCTGGATATTTCATGTAAAGGGATCACCCTATATGTGGCACTTTATGACTGATTTCTTTCACGTAGCATAGTATTTTTGAAATTCAGCCATATTGTGGTATGGATCTATATTCATACCTTTCTTCTATGGAATTTCCGTTGTACGGATGAACTGCACTTTATTTATCCTCTCATCAATTGATGGGCATTTGAGTTGTTTCCACTTTTTGGTTATTATGAATAATGATGCTGTGAACATTTGCATACAAGTGTTTATGTGGACATACGTTTTCATTTCTTTTGGATGTATACCTAGGTGTGGCATTGTTGGTGTACTGGGCTGTCATTACTGCCAGTCAGTGCTTTTTTTTTTTTAATGTTTATTTATTTTTGAGAAAGAGTGAGCATGGGAGGGGCAGAGAGACAGGAGGACAGAGGATCTGAACTCGGCTCTGTGCTGACAGCAAAGAGCCCAATGTGGGGCTCGAACTCACGAACCCCGAGATCATGACTTGAGCTAAAGTTGGACGCTTAACCGACTGAGCTACCCAGGCACCACATTGCCGGTCAGTTCTTATTTTGTATCTGGTCAGTTCCCTCTTCTTTTTCCTTAAAGAATATTACAATGTGTTTTTTGTTGTTGTTTGTTTGTTTGTTTGTTTGTTTCAATCACTCAAATTTCTTTATCGGCTGCTTTACTTTGACCAACGAATTCAGTGAGAAAATTAATACTAACATTTACTGAGCACTTATTAGATGGCAGAAAATCTTCTAAGTTAACAAAAAATTAACTCATTAAATCAAACAGCAACCCTATTAGGCACTATTATTATGCTGATTTTTGTAGATGGGGAACTAAAGCAATGAAAGCTTAATTAATTTATCCAACATGACTAAGCTGGTAAGAGTGGCAATGGCGTCTGGACTTGAACTCAGATTGCCCGCCTCCAGCACCCACGGTCTTAAACAGGACACTGTGTCCCAGGGAAGCTCTTACACGGACTAGCATACTTGGAAAGGAAGGCCTTGTTTGGGGCGGAAGGGATGGATATAAGAGTGTAACCATAATTATTGACCTTCAAGAAGGATATGAATCCCCTGAGAGAGAAAAAGAGGTAATTGTGAGATAAATAGAGATGGAGAGACTTGAGAAGTGTAGAGATGGATAGTAAATTAGAAAAATCACTGATAACCCTAAATAGTTCTTTTTTATGTCAGAATGTAAACTATTTGGTTCAACGGTGTTCTCTGAAAAAAAACTAGAACTGAATTCTCCATATTTGTAGGAATGAAAAATTGGGATATTTTATAATAAATTTACTGAAAGATATTTTGTTAGATTGATGTTCTAGTAATGCACAAATGCTTGTTTGTTCTCATTTGTTCAAAACACACTTGCCGGACCCCAATGGTGAGTGAGACAGACACAAAGTCATCGGATTCAGTTCCTGTCCTCAAGGAGCTCACCAGTCCTTAGATGAAAATATATAATGCTTTTTATCTGTGCTTCATTTTCCCTTGTGATTTTGCCCTGTTAACAGCCTTTCTGAATCCCAGAAGTTTGCAGAGACATTTTTAGTACTCTATATAACACATTTTAGCAATGTTTACTCCTTCGTGTCATCTAGGAAGTTAATATTTAGATTTCCTGTGGCACTGGAGAAACAATTAGATTCCTGCCTTGCAGAGCTTTGATAAAGAGTAGTTGTTTGCTTCCACACCAGTCGAGATGTTGTCCCATTGTTGGAAAATAATGTACAGTGTCAGTAGAATTTAAGTCTTTTCTCTCTCTTGCCTCTCCCTCCCCATCTATGTGATGTCTGTGAGCATGATTTTTATGTTTTCATAATAGTAGAAATATGGATAATCTGAAATATTACTTGGTGTTTCTTTTTCTTTTTTTTTGCTAATTAGAAGGATTTTTTTCTTTTTGTAGGTATAAAAACATAAATATACTTGTTTTTAACATCTGATCTAATTAGTTACTGGCAAAATAGTCTTAATATTATATCTATAGCTATTTCAGGCATCATGCTATTTTAACCAAACAATTTTTTTTAAATTTTTTTTTAATGTTTATTTCTGAGAGAGACAGAGCATGAGCAGGGGAGAGGCAGAGAGACACAGAATCTGAAGCAGGCTCCAGGTTCCGAGCTGTCAGCACAGAGCCCGACACGGGGCTTGAACTCACAAACCATGAGATCATGACCTGAGCCGAAATCGGAAGTTTAATCAACTGAGCCACCCAGGTGCCCCTTAACCAAACAATTATTAATGTTCTTTGAGCTTTTCCATTTCCAAAGACAAACTGATCTTCACAAAGCCCATGGACATGGGTACAGTGAGGTCAGGAGCTGGGCTACCACTGTTCCTACCATTAGAACATAGCAATGCTTCTTTCTCTTTTATGATGATGAAAAATTAAGGAGAAATTATGCAAGAAAATACGGTAAACTCGCATGTTATCTCATGCTAAAAGATTCTCAGGAGCCACTTTCTTGAATCCAAAACATAGCGAATCTGAAAGATTGACTGTCTATGTCAGCACTTAGGTCTACGAATACCAGCGAGCTTAATAAACATTCACAGAGTAGGTATCACTTTCTAATACCCTTCCGTTATTAATGTACTGGGGCTGCAGAGTGGTGGGAAGGTGTGGGGTGATGTCTCAGAGAAATACAGTGAAAGAAATGCACACCTGTCTTCCCCTCCACCCGTGTCTACATCTGTCCACGCATCTCTCTGTAATTCAAGAAAAGTTGGAAAAAGAAGGGAGAGGCATTTTCTGTCTTAAAGTGTCCAGCTAACTTTCTCACTCTTCATGTGGTTTTTGGCAAGCATTTCTGTGCCTTAGTTAATATATTAGTAAATGGAGGAAAAAAATACACTCCACTGAGTTCTGTAGATCTTAATTAAGGTACAAAAATAGCTTTGAAAAAAAGTCTTCTGAGATGAAAGCTTTTCTTATATGTGGAAAATATTACTCGTGTCTTGTCAGCATATCTACTCTACTGGCATTGCTTTTTGTACTCGGAGATAACTTCTGCTTTTCTTATTATTGGTCAGGCACTTTTCCTTTTTAATTTCTATAAGTGCACTTGGTTACACTATTATATCTAGGACTTGTCATTCTTGAAAAGCCATTCTTAACTTTTATCTCTTCAATTGGCCTTCAATTGAAGTTTGCTTTGAAGAGGAATGTAGCTACACTCATCAACTTGAAAATGGGTAAATACAGCTCCAAGAAAATCACTATTTGTGTATTACTTTATGTGCTTTAACTTCGATACCCATTCTCTCTTAGACTTTTGCCCACAGGAAAGGAGCTATGTATTACACTTTTAAATACCAGTTTTCAAGTCTGCCAAGTGTGAATTTGCAAATGAGTAGTAGTAAGTGGAGCTCGGAGCTGAAAAATGACTGTTTAAAGCTTCTGTATCTGGCATTAAGTTTCGTTTTGCCTTTAGGCTGGTACCACAATTTTTTCATCTATAAAATGGGCTCTGAGTTACCATTATGATTGGAAAATAAACATTAACTGAACAGTTTTTGAGATCTGGTCTAACTGCAGTCACTTCTGTGGTTCTCAGAGCTGAATTTATTCTTAGCTTTAACAAGGATCTTATCTTAACTTGCTGATGTACGTATACATATATTGGGTTGCCCGTGTTCCATTATTTCGTTTAATCCACAAATATATTTGTGTATTCTGCTTGTAAACAGGAAGCAGGGTAATAATTATAGAGAGAGAAACAACTGAACTATACCCCTTAGTCCCTTGTGTTTTGTTTACTTATTTGATACTAATCATTTCACTTATTCATTTACTGAAAGCCTGCTCTGCAGGCCCTATGCAAGGGAATAAGGATATAGCATCACGTAAGAAAGACCCTAAGCTTACAGTTTAGAGGAGGAGACAAGCGTTAATTACATAATGGCATATTCGGCAAAGCAATAGTTAATTGCTATCATAAACAAATAATATAAGTTTAAAAATAATCTGGAATTTTTATATGTGTTGTTAGCATGTAGGTATTTGCATAAATCCAACTCTTCTGATCTTAGAAGAAAGTGGAGGATTTGAATGAGACACTGTATTGAGGAGGTATTTAAAAGAGTCGCAGGGGGCTGAACTGAATTAACACCACCAGATACTGGCTGTCGTTCAGAAAAAGGCACTTACCACTGAGATTTTATCAGAGTAAAAGCACTTTCAAACTTTTCGGAGTCATGAAATGTGCATGGCTGCATATCCAATTGACAGATTTGTGCAGAATAAGATCTGTAAAGTTGGATGAGATGAAGCTGATCATTTGACTTCCTGTTGGAACTTTTAGAACATTCTAGTTCCAAAGCCATGACCTCCGGGGGTGCATCCAGGAATCTCCTCCTTTAAAGAGAGAGTCCTGATCATCAGCCTGATTTGGGGATTGCTGGACTAGAAGACTTTGAAGATCACTGTAGATCTACAGACTCATGAGAAAACCGTGAATGTGGTCGTTGTACTAAGCTCAGCTCTGTTCACATTTGTTCCTCCCATGTTCAGAAGAGAAACGGCATCTTTCAATGTTCTCTTTGAATCCCCTCCTTTCAGAAAAGTCTAGAATTTTGCGGGGTCTGCCGATGTTGCTTATTCTGTCCAGGGAAATCATGGAAGGCATTGCCCTCTGTCTAGCTCATTGTTTTGCCTCTCAGGACAAGAGTCTGACAACATGTTTTGATATTTAAAAAGAAAAAATCCCCTTTCAGTAGGAAAAATGGCAAACCTTTATAAAGAAAACCTGACTGTACAAAACAGCTGTTCTTTTGTTGAAGGTCTGGCACGTCAGTGAACTGTCGGGCCAAGAAACCATTTCTGAGTCCAAAAGTCAGTGAAAAAAGAATCTAAGGCCCCTGTATTGAATTTTGTAGGAATATCATTTTTGGTAGATTTTTGGAATCATGCTTTGCTTCATCAGAGTTGCAGAAATCCACTCTCCTAGTACACGAAGACATCCCCAGGCCGCAGATATATAGTCTATTTTCTGAACAGGAATCTTACGGGTCTCAGGAGAGCCAACTTCCTCAGGCCCGCTGGGTTGTACGCTCATTTGTAGCTCACTGTAATGATTCTGCAATTTTTTACTTTCTTGCTACTCAAGGAAGGCAGATTCTGAGGTTTGTTTTTGGAGGTTTACTTCATAATAGCATATATTTTCTCTTTCTGTCTCTCTCCACACACATGGAGGTAAATATGTGTGGGTGTGAGGTGTGCGTGTATGTGGCGGGGGGAATGTGTGTGGGTGTGTAACTATAGATGTGTATATATTTCTTTATCCTGTTTATGAAAGAGAAGTGTGTATTGTGTGATCTATAACTTGACAATTTTCTTTTAATAATATCCCATACTTTTCTTTTCTCCCAAATATAGCGTCTAATACAGAGGCACTGGTAGCTACAATGACAGCCAAAACTAAAAGGAAGCAAATAAATGTGGTGCCCAATTTCATGAGCAACAGAATCTACATTGCCATAATACATCACTCTGGAAAAATTATTGTATTTAACCGCTTGCAAGTTAAAAAGTGGATCTTTGTTTACTTCATAAAAGAGGGTCTTTTTTATAGATTACCATGAAATAATCAATCAGTTCTGTGCAAGAGCCACATTTTTACATGCGGATATACTGTAACCTACCAATGTCAAACTGTATCTGGGTCTCACTGGCAATATAGCCTAGGCTCCACCAGAGACCCAAACAAAACAAGCTCCCTCCCCACAGACTGAGAGAGTCAGACTAATAAAATAACTGATTAATTTGGTTTAAAAAATTATTTCAATATTTTGCTAATATTCTGCTTGGCTTGATCAGTTACCTGAGCCCAACTGATACGTATAGATCAGGACAGAAGTTCCCTGCTTTGCCTGGAGTGAGCCCTGGGCCTTTGGTTACTTAAGGATATTGTTCAATGAGCACATATAAGTGCACTATAAATGTGCTATAAAATAAAACCTTCCGAGGTTAGTGCCGAAGTCAAAGACATAGTAGAGTATTGTATATTTGTGTGACCTAAAGCATTTTGCTCTACTACGACAGACATATCAGCTTCCTGTGCCAATATAAATGCAAGGACATTTCATAGTCATAATCTGTTAATACCAGTTAGCAGTGTCACAAATTAAAGCATTAGTGGATTTGTGTTGCTTGAGGAAGCAACTAATATAAAATACCAGGAGCTGGAAGGAGGGGGGCAGTTTACTGTAACCTAACTCTGCGTACCGCGTAAAGTTTCCACGCCTGCTGGTGTGAAGCCGTTGAGTGGACCTTACGGAGAGCTCAAAGGAATAGTTCATTATGCAGGAAATATGTTACTAGGAAACACTGAGGCTAGATACATTCTCAAGAAAGTCATTTTTGGTGATCAGCAGACAACAAAAATTGAAAAAGGATATATATTTTTTTTCACAGAGAAAGAAAGACTTTATTGCTTTTAAAAAATTTACATCTGTCGTTCAGGCAAAAAATTCTTCCCAGGATGCGAAGAAGTGCATTTTCTATAGTTGTGTCGTTTCGGGGCTGTACCTAAATAAAAAATTTAGGGATGATTTCAGAAGGTACTTTTACAGGAACTATTGATACTCCAATAGCAGAGATTTTGGCCAAATCGTTAATGTTGATACTATCATGAAGGATAGATAACTTTCTTATCAAAAGACTTGTCACCTAGGAATATGGAAATGATTGTATAGATTATGGAAGGAATATTAGATTAAATCCCCTCTTTAATTTTAGTAGTGGTTTGAGAGAGTAGTGCCTTTATTACTGCGGTGCATTTTGTATTTGCCTAGGCATTTAAATGATTTTTCATATTTCCTCTTTTTAGCCTAGATTATGGATATATTCTGAGAGAAAGTTATAGGGAATAACAATTATAGAGAATGAGAACTCGTGGTTAAAATTATATGCACACTGAACTACAATGAGGGTATTAAAAGTATTTCATCCCATTTGTAAAATATCTTCCATGACTATGAAAGGGCAATATTTTTCCAATTATATCTGCTTTAGCCTGCAAATGGATTACCTTATGAGAACTCTTATAAAGCAAAGAGTCCAAAAATAATTGAAAGTGTAAGGACAGATAAGCTGGGCCTAGAAAGGCCCTGAGCAAACTTCTCGCAATAGCGTTCACAGAACAGGAAAAAAAAAAAAAAAAAAAAGTTTATCTTAACTCCTGCTCAGGACCAGATGAACATTTTAACCCTTAGCATCGCGATGCTTCTTATTGACAGGGAGTGCCTCCTGCGTAGTTTCTAGCTCGATTCTCCAGTGTCTGGAAGATTGCATTTTGACTTTCTCCATTATTAATAACCAGATCTGATCTTAGGCCTGTCCAAGGTCAGGCGGGCTGGCCAGGTCAGCCTGTTTGTGTGCATGCATGAACTGTCACATCTACTCAGAGTGACAGGTAGAGGATGAGGGCGGTGAAACCACAGTGTTAACCTTCAGACCACCAAGGGGAGCCTCTTCCTGCTGGAAACAAAGACCCCTAGGGCTGTGGCCACCTACCCCGCCCCTCCTCCATGCTCATAATATTTCCACAAATGATGCGCTGTTAAAGAGAGCATTTCAGAAGAGGCAAATGAGTTAAATCATCTCAACAAAAACAATAATATATGTCTGCCTTATTGTTCAGAACTTTTCATCAGATTTGACAGTGTCTTATGTGGATCAATTTTGCATGGCTTTTCCTTTTCTTAGGTAAATAACTCAGCTATTCTAGAGTGCGTTATCTCTATTCCAGAAATGCCCCGTTTCACAAGTAAAACATACAGAAGCTCTAAGGAGCATGGGGTGAGACACATGTTAGAAACCAGATAAGCAACTTTAGAAGCTCCAGAATGTGCGGTATTTTTCTATAAAACATATCAAATAAACTTAGTTTTCAAAAAAAAAATCTTGCCTTTCTGGGTAAAAATTCCTAAGAAGCTATTTGGTTCCTAATTGATTTTCTACGTCAGTTGTTCATTGAATAGATAAGTAGTGCCTGTGATATTTGATTACAGAGCAAGGCACCCATTTAACCTTCTGTTCTTTCCTGGCCAGGATTTCAAATACAATAGAACGTTCCTCCCTGAGGCTCAGCAGGATTAGACAGCTAGCGGTAATCCCTGATACGCTGAAATAGACCTGATGGAACTTCACCTCACTTGTTTAGGATTATGCTCATGAATTCCACTCACCCGACAGAATTAACCCTTTAGGGACTCGGGCTGGGATTCTCTGTCAGCCAAAGCAGTAAAGAAGCAGAAACCCACGAGTAAATTCTGAGCAGTTACACCTCACTTCTTGACCACCATATAATAATAGTTATGAAGTTAGAACAGATATGCGCTCTAAATTATTTTTTCCCTGAAATTTTGCTTCTTCAATATATGTGTCTCAAGACTTGTATTAATCTATCTTCCTAAACATAAATATAATTTTGTTTAAGAAACTTTATGAAAAGTTCTGGTCTGTTTAACGGCTTTCCCGCCATGGTCACAGTTAAATCATCTTGTGGAAGTGAAGGATAAATGACGTCCTATAAAGTAGGTCCTTGATAGTCTAGGTTAACTGGAACCAAGGCAAGTATGAAAATCCCCAAACCTCATTTTAGCCAGAGGTTTCCAATCTTCCTTTTCCTTTCATTAGAGCAAATTCCATAGGTTTGAGTTTAATTTTCTCCCTTTGCCCTCTAGGGGATATGAAAATGAGCTAAGAAATGGCCAAGAGGCAGGAAATCAGTGGGTGAAAAAGAACTAGTAAAAGGTATAGTTAATCCACAAATTGGAAAGTCAGCCCCGTGTTAATCAAGAGATGAAAGGAAGAGCATACACTCTTTCAATGCAGGTGGCAGTACTGGCCTTTATCATGGTTTTTTAATAATTTACATTGAAATCTGTTCCCGACACTATTAGGCCATCAAAATGAGGCCCTTGCAAAGTCACAGGTTTGAAATGGATTATTAGTGATGACTAACACAGTCTGGGAGAGCCCCCCAATCGTTACGGAAGTGATTACCTTGAATCACCTAGGTCTTTTTGTGTTGACTCTTTAAATATTCATATTCACAACTAGTTCTATTAATTATTGAAATAAGTGATTCTGGTTCTGATGATTAGAAGATTTCCCACCATGCTCATAGGTTTTAGAAAAATGTAAGTTTTATTTGAGAGACTTAACCTCCAAATAATGCTATGATGATGAAAATGACCTCATTGCCGATGGTAATATTTCAAGGTCAGAGATAATTTAATGCTAAAGCATTGGTACATCCACCTCCTTTCCTGAAATTGCTTTTGTTAGTGGTCCTTAAGGGGTTTGGTTAGAGACAACATTTGTTTTTATTCAGAAAATTTTAGTAGAACAAATACAATCTCAATGAAAAGAGAACTAGGAGACATTTTTGGAAGGAGTTTCTTTACCACCTTCTTCTCCCTAGAGATTTACTGCAATTTTGACGATAGCCAATGTCAAGATCATGGAAGGAGAAATAAGGTGCGTCCCTTGTGCTCTGAAGCTTAGTTTTTTTGTAAGAACTTAAAAAGATCCAGCGAGTGAATGGAAGGAATGAAGGCTGAAACAGTGGTCCTGCTCTAATAATATTTTGGTTTTGTTTGGCAGGGAGCAAGGAGATGCTGCGAAGTGGGGGCTGTGACTTGAAATGATTCTGGCAAATCTTTAATTAACAAATCCTCCCTCTTACATTTTTTTGTACAAAATATCTCATTTTCATGTGTTTAGAGAGCAAAGATGATTTCTATTGTTCCATTTAAGTGACATATTATTCCAATTAATTGGAAAAGTGCTCCCATGGGATGGGTGACTGGAGGACCGAGCCTCTTAGGCTCTATCTTTACAGTGGTCCTGGATTTGCCCTTTTCTCCTGACGGGCTTTTACATATGCTGTTGCTGAGATTCTTTGTTGTATGTTATAAAATTCTATTGCATCAGCATGAACAAAACAGGAATATTATAGATGTGAACCTTTCACCCCAAAAGACATATAACAGATTGAAAAGCTCCAGATCAGGGTAACAAGAATGCTTGCAGCCAGCATGGATGGGTTTACAGATGACTAAAAGCTGGTATTAATAAATCTCGAAAGGAGAAGAATAGGAGCAGAATTTACTGAAGTCTGTGAAATAATAAAGGGACGCGAAGCTAGGCCATGTGCATCTTTGTACTGTGTGTCAGAAAGAGCTAGAAATCCTTCCGTGTAACTGGGAGAAAACAAATTTCAAAGTGACAAAGGAGAACTTGGTGTTTGTTTTTCTATTTGTTAATAAAGAGTAATTTACCTCTGGAATAATCGAGTTAGAAGATTCTGGAAAAACTAATTCATCTTGGAATCATAAGGACAAAGGAGACCTTGAGAAGTCTCCTCCCTAGCAGACAAGCAATATTAAAACCATCCCCCAAAGAAGTCCATCTGTATTATTTTTAAAGAGAAGGAACTGGTTTAGTTGTGGCCAATGGAATGCTTTGTGACCACACGAACAAAGAGATAATGACTGAAGAGTTTACAACTCTGAAGCAAATCCATTGATTCTGCAAACTTTGTTCATATAGTATGCTGTCGCAAAAATTCTTAAGTTTTTTTTCAGGAGTTTTGCCTGAATAGTATACTTATAAAATCACTTTTAAGATACCCTGGGATATGCAGACTTGATTAACACATGGTCCTTGCCTTGAAGATGGTCAAAGGTACATACAAACAACTAATACGCCATATATAAAACTCCTGCATTTTGTATCACTACAGAATAACTAAAATTCTATGTAGAGAGGACTGTTTTATGTGCACTGTATCGTTCAGTCCTCACAACAGCCCAGTGAGGTCCGTGTGGTTCTCACTGCAACCGTACAGACTAGGGAATGGGACAGAGCAAGCTCAGGTGTCTTGCCCAGGGACGTACAGACAGTTGAGAAGCCGGGTGTGAACCCACACTTGTTTGCCTGGAGGCCATGCTCTCAAGCATCGTTCTATACTGCCGAAGCTTCTCCTGAGGCTTACATCAATCCAGAGTCCACGGACACCTACGATGTCCATATGTGAGCTTCACAAAGGCATGGAAGGTGAATATCCTGAGTGTATGGAAGAGCATGTGTTTTTCCACTGAGAAGCATGTCCAGATCTCTTCTAAGATTCTCAGACCCTCCACGGGGCATCGGTTGAACATCCAGCTATTTGTTTAGGCTCAGGTCATGATATCGGGGTTCATGAGTTTGAGCCCCATGTGGGCTCTGGCAGTGCAGAGCCTGCAATTGGGATTCTTTCTCATTCCCTCTCTCTCTGCCCCTCCCCCTTTCACACTCATGCCTGCATGCTCTGTCTCTTTCAAAATGAATAATAACTTAAAAAAAAAGATTCTCAGACCTTCTAGATTTAAGAACTGTCTTCCTAGAACATGGACTCACAGAATACAAAGTGGTAAGACCTTTGACAAATGGAGGAGAGTATGGCTAACTGGGCAAAACGAGAGCAGATTAGCGTTTGGATGGAGTCCTACAGGGTTCAGTAGGTGGCTGTCAAGTTTGGAGATGTGGAGAGGAGGAGGAAGCCCAGTGTCTGACTCAGGCAAGAGCTGGTCGTTTTCTCCCCGTGTTCCAATCGAGTCGGTATAATTTTACACGTTCACCTTCTTAGTAGTAGGAGCATTAGTAAAAGTAGTGCATGTCCAGAGAGTACATGGATTCGGGTGATTATGGGAACTACTTTAACTTCTCTCCCATTCAGTCACTGATCTGTAGATGTCTGCAAACGTTTCATTTCAAATAGCATTGAAAGCATCCTGAGTTTCTAACATAGATGAGTCCATTGTTTCATATTTGCAGTATCAGTGAAGTAGAACAATGGTCTCCCAAAATACAATAAAATTAGCATCAGTATATACTTCTGAATCAAACGAATGAATGCTGACCACACCAGAATTACTAATTTTAACTAGCATCCTTCAAATGGAATATGGGAACCAATTTTTACTTAATGTGATAGTCTTAAGTCATACCAAACTCATGGTCAATTTTTTTGTAAGGGGTAAAATATATGCTAATACTTCCTAATAAATTCTCAGATACTATTTTTTTAAGAAATATTTTATTGTGTTGAACTCCTTCATCAAAGTATTATTATGTATGTCATCAGTATGAATTGGTTAATACAGGCACTTTTTAGAATGGTGGTCTTTTTTGTTTTTTGTTTTTTGTTTGAGAGAGAGCAGGGAGAGGCAGAGAGAGAGAGGGGAGAGAGAATCTTAAGCAGGCTCCACACCCAACATGGAGCCCCATCCATGGCTTGATCTCACGACCATGAGATCATGACCTGAGCCGAATCAAGAGTTGAACACAGAACCAACTAAGCCACCCATGTGCCCTATGGGATATTTAAGTTGTATATGTATAAAAGGAATACTAGTTGTTAAATTATTAATATTCATAATATTTTATAAGTGTAGCTTAAAAAATAATGAAACAGCTGCATCATCAATGTCATGTATATTTTTAGTGAAAACAATTTTTACCTACATTTAAACATTCCTTGGAGTTCTTACAAAGCCAAGGCTCCAACTGACCTCTGAACCGGCCATAACTGTACAGTAAAACAAAAGAAATGCAACACAAGGTAACGCTTTAGTTTATTTCCATTGGCAAAAATGGAAGATAAAACCTAGCTAAATAAGGAAAACAACAACTATAAAGCGTGACTCCCTATCACAAATGCAATTGCAAAAAGAAGGAAGGACTTTTAAAAATGTGGTTTTGCCTCAGTAGTATCCCTCTGGAGAATTCTACATTAGTTTGTTTCTGTGGCTGCATTTCTAATAATGGAGCTGTCATTTTCTTCATTCTTGCCTTTCAGAACAAGGGTGGGGGGAGATTAAAATAATCTTAAAGCAGACACCATTACATTGAGTGGACCCTGGTATGCAAGCTGCTTTTCTAAAGCAGCACATTTTAGTTCCCACTGCAGATGATAGTTAAATATCCACTCAAAGCAGAGAGTATTTAGACAGAGCTTCATCCAGTCTGTGGAGAGGCCTGGAATCATATACTCTCCTCTACGTCTAGCTCATGAAATAATCTAATACAATTGTCTTTTGTTTGTTAATTGCAGAAAGGAATCTAGATTTCCAGGCATTGTCAGGGGTGGGGGACAGCATTGTACAAGGCTTTAAATTAAAACAAAAGTGAAACGGTGCTAGGAACAGCAGAAAAAGATGGAGGTCTAGCCTATTTTTCTCTTTGAGAGTAAACTATCATAGCTTTACCAGCTATAATTTTTCCTTTTTGGCCATCTCAGCAGAGTAAGTAAGGCCCGGCTAAGTATGAAAGCTACCCTCCTGACTCCCTCAGAGCCGATCCCCTCATGTCTGGGCTGAGGCACTGGTGGTGGAGGGAGGCTCACACTACCCTGGTCTGTGCTGTGCGTGCACAGTGGATCAATGGAGCCCGGGAGCCCGGGGGGCTGTCAGGATAATATCTTTCATTTAAAGGAGAAAAAAAAAATAATTGAATGATGGATGTTAAAGAACTATTTAAAAACACATCCTTATTGCAGTTTTGAGTCAATGCTATTTGTGAGTGCCATAAATGGCAGTAAAAAGGAAAAATATTCATTAATTTTAGCAAATATTCCTTTTGCATGGTATTAAGCTATATTCATATGCTGTACTCTCTTTTCGAGAGCGTGCCCAGATTGGATTTTCTTTTCCATAAATGGCCCTGATAAAAGTCAATCTTCCAAGTGTTTTACAGTATCATGGTCCCCAAACCTCAGCAGGGAAAGCCCAGCTAATATGAGACACATGCTAATAAGAGACTGATTTTCCATTTTTAATGTTTCATGCCGAATGCCAGATGATGTATCTAGCTAACCACTTTAAACCTTTCAGTAAAGGTTTGATAATAGATGTCATTATTGAATGTCCTCATGCATGCCCCTTTGAAACAAATGATCACCTATTAGAGGATAGAGACAAAACACATTTACTTGAATGAAATGTTTAATAAAGTACATCAGGACTTGTTTTTATTGGTATTGGTCTATGAATACTTTATGTGCTAATTTAGGGCTTAGGAGTACTTAGTCATCCAAACTCTCCAGTCTGAAAAAGGCATGTACCTTATTATTATAAACGCCAGCCTTTAATGTTTAGAACATATTTATAAAACATACTTGTCCTCTTCTTAAAATTGAAAACATCTGTTACAGATTTTCTGTTAAATGTTATGGACGTGAGAGCCTGGCGATGAGAGAGTCTGCCATTTTGAATGGGAATTAAGCTGACAATGCATTCTGCACCAGTGAGGCCGTGAAAACAAACAAAAAAAGGCAGATGGTTCATTTAGTTTAGTAATTGTAATTTGTTGTTCATTAAAAGTAATTCCCACACAGGCATTCTTTATTCTGATACAGTATATGGAAAATTGTACTCTGTAAACCTGGCCTAATAATTTTTTCTTTAGCATAATTTGCACTGACGTTTGATAGGCAGCTGATTAGAGTGGAATGATTTCTTTAGAATGAAAATTAATTATAATTTTTGCAGCTCTCATTAGTCTGCTTTTGTAACTACCATGGCTAAACAGCAGGGGTTTGGCCCTGAAATGCCGAGTACCACTGGATCATTTGCAATGTCGTCTCCCTTTTAAGATGATTGGACCTTTTCATTGTAGTTTCTGCATCTACATAAAATAAGAATTCTTGGCAAAAATTTCAGTGTGCTTTGAAATACACCTGAATAGATGTTTACGGTGGGAAAGTTAGTGTCGTACTAATTTAACACCGCGCTGTGTAGTCTTTTAAGCATATTCACCAACAGAGACATGTTTTAGTCTTCAGTGTTATGTAATCGGCTATAAAAATATTTCCTGAATTTATACGAATAGTTACAGATGCATACAAATAGCGCAGATTTTAACAGTGGGGATTCTGTTCTTCAGAAATACACAAAATTGTATGAAATATATTTTAAAGGAAGGAATGTGATCTTCTATCGACACAAGATTGACGATGGAACACATTTGTTCCATCTTAGAGGAACCAAGTCTCCTCCAGTGCTATAATCTGATTGATATTTATAATGTGATTTCAAAAAATTGTCTTCAAAAATAAATGCATATCTGACAAAATCAGCACACGTAGCTTGGAAAGAAATTTGATCTTTTATAAGTGTCTACTATTTCTGCTATGCCATTTTGGTGTTTTTGTTGTATGCAACCACACTGATACTAACGTAATTTTCCCCAAATAAGATAAGAATTGTGGGGGTTTCTGAACCACTATGTGAATTCGTGACTTGGATTTATTTTGCTTTCAAAATTCATTGCACTAGATTTCAGATTTCAGAAAGTTTTACAAAAATATCCGGGAAATAAATTCTTGTCTATGAAGTATTTTTTAACCATGGGGGTGGGGAGGGGGTGGAAACCTGCCTTTGTTGAAAGTGCTTCATGAAAAAAGCATTAGGATACAATAGAGCTAGCAATAATTTGTTAGACAGGGTAGCATTTTGACAAAATATTTGCATTTACAACTTCTTATATCCAGAGTTTTGAATTTTCATAATTAACTATCCAGGAAATGGTTTTAACACTGTAAAGAAAGTCTTCTGTTTTATAACACAATTCCTGTTTCTGTAGAATATGAACAAGACAGTGTTTATTGTAGTCAGAAAAATTGTTGGCATGATTCTGCATAAGTGAAGACTCTCTGGACTGTCTCAAAGTGTTAGCTGCCCATTTGCAGACAAACAAGCTTTTAGTGTGCAATTTAGGTCAATGGATCGAGGGAGAAGATGTGTTTAGGCGACAGATTTTAAATCACCATAATATAAATATGCTTCCCTTTTCATCCGGAATTTGCTTTCTTTCAAGGTAATTTAGTGCAGCAGACATGCACTTATGCCTGTCTTTGTAATTTTAGGGATTAGGATAGTGAGGATTAAATGCTGACCCTTAATCTTCAATATCAACTTTAAGAGCGAAATATAATATGCAAATGGAACACATTCATTTTGTGTTTATATATTTTAATCTCTGTAATTTAGTTTTAAGAAGATGGAAACTCATCTTGGCCTTATTTATTTTGAATCCTAAAGCAAGATGCCATTAAAATCTTTATCCTTCTGTCTTAGTGGATAAATGTTTATCCTTTAGGGCTTAGAATACAATTTAAAAAAAAAAATGACTTTAACTTAACGACACTTTTCTATCAAAGGAAGTGGTGTGTATGTCTGATATAAAAGTGTAGTTAGACTGAATTGCGTTAAATGAATGACTAAGGAACGCTAAGTGAAGCCCAGAAAAAAAAATATATATATATGTGTATATATATATATATGTGATAAACTTTTGAATTTATTTTTAAAAATGAGTCAATTGAATTTTAATTAATAAAATCAGTGTATTTCTGATCAAATTTACTTTGTTATTAAAAAACTTTTCCTTCATGGTTTGAATTTCAGTGTATGGACAGGAATGTCTTCTAAAGAAAACATTTATTAGGGTGAAATATTAAACGGATATAAAATATCTGGGCCATATTTCCTTAGACAAATAAACATAGGAGCTATATTAAGTAAGCAGATCAAAAAGAGAGATGTAGTGTGAAAAACAGAAACAAAGAATCTTTTTATGCCTCTGGCTTTCCTGGAAGAATGGGGTTGGAACAGCCTGCTTAGCTTGGCTCTGTGGCTTCATCACCTAAATCGTTGCCAGTCTATAGACAAAGGTCTGCCAGATCTCTGGGAATGCGACTTGAATGTCTACCATATACAATTGATTTCTGAGCAGCTTGTGATAACTTAATGGTTGCTTATATTGCCAAAAAAGCAGATGATTTCAGCTCTGAAGTCGTATTTCAAGTTTTTCAAAATGGGAAGGTAAAAATCCGTCGATTAGTTATGGGAGTAGTCCTGAACCTGTTCTCAAGCATCCAGACCAGGATTATGTCATCACGGATAAGAGGAACATTGAGCGCCGGTGACACCCTACGAACATGAACATTTCACCTAGATTTCCCTTTGTTCTCAGGAGCTTATTACTTCCAGCAAATACACAGTCGTTTTAATGATCAAAATCATTCTTGGAGTTTAAACACTTGCTCACGGGCTCCTAAAAATGGATTTACCCGTGGAAGCAACACCGTAGGTATTTGCGCTCTCTAGAATCACAGTGTTGTACAGTATAAAGAGTAGACCTGTGTCTGTAGAGCTGCATTTCCCTGACTGCTGCAAATAACCCTATTCTCTCTCAGATATGTCATGTGGTTTTGTCTTTTCCTGCTTATAACTGACACACAGATTCTTAAAATTCTGACTGTGAGAATACATGATCGGTCATTTAGAAAGTTGGTGGATTTCCATGCTCATTATCCTGTCATAAAAAAGGGCCATAATACTTTTCATTCTAGTAGATTATTTTACTAATGACTAAATAAATAAGCAAATACATATATACACACACTAATATTTAGGTATGTGTATGTACACATATATATGCCTATCTAGGCACGAATAGTATCATAATATTTTAGTTAGCATTTTTCAAGATGTATGCACTTTGCCCAGTTTCTTATTAGGCAGCATAGTACACTAGTTGCAGAATGGAGTCAGAGAAACCCGGATCTAAGTCTGAGCTCTGCCACTTACTTGTTGTGTGACATGAAGTTACTTAACCTCTCTAATCTCCAGTTTCTTCATTTAAAATGTCGGATTCTCATAGTACCTATATTATAAGGTTTTGTGAGGATTGAATACAATAATGAATGTTATCTGCTCTGCCTAGTGCCTGGAACATAGTGAGTGATAAAAAAATAGTAATTATTTTTATGAATTTACCTATTATGCCATTATATTGATAGGAGCTAATTGTAATTGCATTTAGGAGAGACTGTTTGTGAAAAGCTGTTACGTTCACCATTAATTTCAAAAAACCCATCATAACTTGTTATCAGTAGTGTTAGCCAATCAGAAATGGTATTGTGTTTCTTTTATTTGATTTCTTTAATGCTCTATGAAATTAAAATCGTATTTTCACATGTGAAATTGAATCAGATAAAATCTAGAGATCTCCACTTAAAAATTGGGACAGAAATGCTTCTGGAAGGGGAGAATATGGCTTGACTTCTCAAATGAAGAGATAAAATAGTTTTATCTTCTATAATTCAACTAGCGATTTGGTTACATGTACAGATCATGTTACAAATTAGTAAGTTAAGGCATTGCAAATGGGAGAACGGTACTTTTTGTGGCACATTTGTCTGAAGTTTATCTAGTTTTTCTTGTGGAGGGAAAAAACACCTCCTAGAGACATTCTCTTAGGACATAGAGCCTTGCCCCTGGACTCTAGAAGCTTATTCAGATCCTGAGGTTTACAAGTGTGTCTGCTAACGAGTCTCAACACTCAACATGGTTGAGCTGATCTAATCAGATCAGTTAAGTGACATGCACTCCCTTACTAATACACACAGGAGAGGGAGGAAGTGAAGATTAGGTAAGCCAGTTCTGAAAATTTGCTCATCATTTAACAAGTTTGGGTTGCCTAAGTGGGATTAATTGGTGTGGCGATCCTCAGGATCTTTATAACTTCAGAAACGTTACTTCCAAGCTTTCGTTGCTGAATCAAAACCACTGATTGGCTTAATTTCTAATGCTAACACTGGATCCCTATTTCTTGTATCCAAATTGATAAGGATCAGCAGAATAATATTTGTCCTTCTTTTTCCTATCACCAAATTCTTAGAGAGCTACGCAAGACAGTTCATGCAGAAACCATGACTGAAGGCCTTGTTCTTCCTCTGTCGAAACTGTTAGGTCAACAGAGACTAAGGAACTTGGCCCAGGAGACCACATCACTTTGTCGTAGATGATTGTATTATATCATTTGAAGTCTTCTCCAGGAATTAACTGTCATGTTAGATTTGATCATGGTTCTTTTTTTTTTTTTAAGTTCGTGTTAAATTTTTAAAAGTTAGAAACTGTTACTCTCAAGCACCTATTTTTGCCTGTTTCTATTCATCTTGCTCTATGGGAATACCAAGAAAGAAATTATGAACTGTGATAACCTTTGTTCTAGAAGATTATGATATAAGTTTCATGGCAACTTTGGAATATTACCTAAGAATCAAAAATTTTAAAAAATAGTGTCTTAAAATCCATGCTTCAACAATTATAATAATAACATATTGCAATGTGGAAATTTGGTGGGACAGACTAGAGGACAGGGAGATTTTGACGCTAGAGTCATCTGGAAAGATGCTATGGATATTATATTTGAACTGAGCCTTAGAAGACTTGTAAGATTGACACATGCGAAGTTGGAGGTGACCAAGGAAGAGGAATGCAAAGTATTATGGGGGGGATGAGAAACTCAAGTTTTTTATCAGTGCTCTTACTCCTCATGACTAAATAAAATGCTAAGAAGAAAAACAATGTACAAGTTAAAAATTGATGTTATGAGTTTTATTACCATTTTACCAGCACATGAATATATAGTGTCACTTACATATTTATAGGTCCCAGCCTTTGAGAAGAGATTCAGGAACTAAAATTATTTAAAAATTTTTTTTAATGTTTATTCATTTTTAAGAGACAGAGAGGGACAGACTGTGCATGGGGGAGGGGCAGAGAGAGAGAGAGAGAGAGAGAGAGAAACACAGAATCTGAAGCAGGCTCCAGGCTCTGAGCTGTCAGCACAGAGACCTACGCGGGGCTTGAACTCACAAACTGTGAGATCAAGACCTGAGCCGACATCAGACCCTTAACCAACCGAGCCACTCAGGCACTCCAAGCACTAAAATTCTTAAATGTGATTTTCTTCCTTTTCTGTCTTGAAAAAAAAAAAAATGTGTGAGTTCTAATCTAAACTTGCTATTCAGTATTTAGAGCAATGAATTTATACGGCGAGTAGCGGGACTAATCTTTTGAACAATTGAAAACTGCATGGGTTGTAACAAACAATAAATTCGACCTTAAAAATAAGTTGAAATTAGATCATTTTTGAAACATAATGGTGGGAGAAGGGAATTGCCGAATACTGGGTAAGCAGTATGCATTCTGGGTTTGTTTACTGAGCCTCTTAGTTTTGGTCAGGGAAATGTTGGGTAAGCTTCATCTGGAAGGACTCCGATGAAAAGGAATCCATTTGTTTTGTTTGTCTTTCTATTTGTCAAAACCTAGCCTTATACCTGCCACAGAGAACATGCTTGTTCCTGCTACCGGAAGTAAAAAGGAAGAAAGGAAGGAGGAGGGGAGGGGGGTAGGAAGGAAAGGGGGAAGGAAGGCAGAGAGGGAATGAAGGAGAGGAAGCGTGTGAGATGGATTGGTTGGATACGAATCACTATTGAGGACACAAAATCCTTATTATTCCAGGGAAATAAAAGTAAATAGAATCTTGCAGAACTGAGATGGCAGGAGGGCAAGTATTTTAAAGATTTTTTTCTGAAATAGAATTTACAGAACTTGAAAATTGGTTATGGGGGTGGCAACGGTAAAGAAAGTAGAAGAATTACTAAGTGGCTAAGTCATTTTCTAAACACATGGTGACAGAAGATGATAGTGTCAGAAGTAGATAAAAAAGAGAAAGTTACTTGAGGGAAAAAGAGCGCGGAATATAATTTTTAACATAGTTGTGTCCGAGGTTCTTACAGGACATCAAGGGGAAGAAGTAAGTGATACAGTAGAGACTGCCGAAATAGATTTGAAAATTGCATCCTTCGAATTAATAGTCAGAATAATGAGGAGGGATGAGATTTTCAAGGCAGGAGTGTGCAGTGAAGCCAAGCATGCATGGAGTTATCTCCAGATAGGAGAGGTGATAAGCAAGAGGCGATGCCAGTGAAAGAAATTATCTGAAAGATTAGAGAGAAAATTACAAGTGTCGAGGATCTGGGAGTCCAGCTAAGGAAAACCTGCCAGGACGAGATGATGAAGTGCAGCAAATGCTGTACAGAGGGAGACTGCAAACAGGTGATAGCGAATTCCAGAAGTGGAACATAAATCACCCTCTAGGGAAGTTTAGCCATGAGGAGATGCCAAAGGGAGGTGGCTGTGCTCCTATGAATGAGATCTATGTGTTTAAATTCTGTGAAATTCACCAACTTAAAACTGTGGCCGCATTGGGGGAGAAATAAAAGTAAACACAGCAATCCTAACTTGAAACTTCTACTTCTCGGTATCAACTCAGGCAAGAGGTGTGAAGACCACATTCCAGTGGCCAAGAGCCAGGTCAAGTCCAGGGATTCCATAAGATTTCTTCTTACTCTCCATCATTATCCCCAAGTATAAAATCTCATGACCTAATATAGATAGCCAGAATGAATTGTTCAATCTACATTTTTGAGAGCCAGGATTCAGGAGCGATAAATATGTCTTTTGAGTAGAAAACAGACAAATTCATATTTGGGAGTAAGGACAAAGGTGTCCTGGCAGTGCCATTCTGGACAGTTTAAGCAATCAGGAAGGGCTTTGCAGTGTACCTAGAAATGGAGACCCTTTAAAAATAATTGGAAAGCTTTTATTTCCAGAGTTTCTTATTCCTTATATCACCCATTCTAAACAACAGCAACACCAAAAACAAAACAAACAAACAAACAAACCCCAGTTATTTCAGATGTACGTATTTTGGGGACAAGAGTGGATCTTTTATTCCTCCTGTTTCTAAAATGATCATGTTCTTAGCCTTAGCTACAATAAGACAGGAGCAGAATAGTTTCTGAATTCCAGCCAGCAGTTTTTGGTCATATAGTCCGGACAAATCCAACAGTATATTGAAGTTATTGATAGAATCTCAGAAATATATTGTTTTCTTTACTTGTATTAAGAGGGAATGGTTGCCTAACTAGTTTTGGGCTCAATTAAGGATGCATCCACATACATCCAAATTTGTCCAACAAATTGGCTCTAAGGGGGATAAATGCGGATATACAAGAAGAATAAGCAGAGAATGAAGATGCTGTCTGTTAAGAGCTGGTAGTAAAAGAAGCAGGTATTTTGATGCTATTAATACAGTCCTTGGATGATGTCAATGAGCCACCCCCAATTCTAATCATGACACTCTTGGAATTTTCCTTTGGCTTCCTTCTCTGGTTTGACCAAACATACTGCACTTCCCATTTGTTCATTCTTTAGATTATTGACTTAGCTATTTGAATCTGGCAATTTTGGCAGTGAAATCAGTCTCGCTTCTCTTATCAGCAGCCATGCAACTGGATCTTTACCTATTGTCGAGGAGGAACCTGTCTCTTAAGCTTAATTACTAACTCCTGCCATGTTCTTCTGTTCACTGACTGTACTAAGGAAATGAATTCTTAAAAGACCTGAACTCAGACTCAATGCTACTTTTAAACATGATATTATCTGTTCACTTAATGCATAATCCATTAACTCAAAATGACACTGGTGCCCAAGGAAGAGGTGAGGGGAAGGCAAGGGATAATTTTAGACTTTGTTTCACTGTGAGCAGTCCTTCTGCAAATGCATGTTAATCGCAGAATCAAAATAAACACACTTAATTGAACAGTATTGTGGATCAATAAAATCATTGACTGAGTACCACTGGTGCTCACTTGAGGTAAACAAGTGATTTAATAGTCTCCACTTCCTTCAGGCCTCTTTGGGGTGGCCATCAATAGCATGCTCCTAAATCGGAACTGGCAGGGACCAAAAGGGCCTCATCAAACAACCCAGCTTGACCTCTGAGGCGTATTTTCACCTGACACCTTATAAGCAATTTCCTTTTTCTATTCTGTGTGTCTTATAATTCTTGTTACACAATTGGAAGCTTAGCTCGTGAGAAAACACACACACAGATACTACAGACATACGCCCTTTTTATAAAGAAGATTTTTTTCTTTAAGGATGTGGGTAAGAATTGTCCTTTCCACTTTATTCCAATTTTGCATCTTTTACCTTTCCTGCTTGCATGTACAGGGCAGCGGTATAGGAGAGAGGAGAAATGCAGGGTGGAGAGGAAACTGAAAGACAGAAAGAATACAGTTTGCACGGGGCAGCCATACCTTTCAGGCCTTCAAGTTGAATCTTGAAGACTGGGCTGTGGAGACTGGGCTGTGGGACCATCTTTCTCTGAACTTCCAAAGGAAGAACCTGAGAGGTTACCATGCCAAAAACCTATGTTGCACTTCCAAATCATGCTATAGGCTGCATGCCACCCACATACCAGGCGGACGGTATGCCGGTTGATCTGAGTTCTGTTCTGTCACTGGTGTCTGCGAAGACGTTTGCACTTTGCATAGTCATGGCTGCCGCCATGATACCCATTCTAAATCAAATGTATTTGGGAACACATGAAATTCAGTGGTGCTGTAATGAATTAATTCATAGTTTCATATGGAAACTCTTTAAAATTTCCCAGCCATAGGTCCTGGGGAAGAAATCTATGTAGATCAGATGAAATCTGATAAAGGAGCCTAAGTAACTTCATTTTCACTGTTTATCTAGAACTCTTTACTACATAGAGTTGAGTGAGAGATACTTTTCAAAAGAGAAATTTTGGCGATCATTAGAAAGGTGTCATTGGCTGGCAATAGTCACATTGTCAACAGAGCCATATGCAAATACTGTCGGTAATGATTAGCTCTATTAAGAAACTGGTAAATCTAGAGACTTATTATTTTAGTGTCTCCTAAAGGCCAAGGCTATTATGATGCATCAATGTCATTCTGGAATGCTAGATAGGCAGTTCAGCCCTGTATACAGTTCATCCAGTCAAGCTCCATTACTATTTGTTGGATGAAAGACTCAGGCCTTTTTTTTTAAATGTGGTGGCCGAATATAGCTTAACCCCTTCATTGTTGAAGGAGTATAAATGTGAGTACCCATGCCCTTCCTGCGGCTTTTCGGACCATATCTTGGCCATTAAAAAACAATGGTGATGACAACAAAAGCAATTTATGCTATGCTTTTTGTAAGAATTTCTTTGCTGTTAGCAAATCATCACCTAAGAGTGTGATTGTCTCTAATGATGCATGTGCCGCCCTTATGCTGGGGATAAGATCCCCTTTATGTCCTATGCTTTCCTAAAGAGTTTTTAAAATCTAGTCACTCAGGCTTCATTCTGAGAGTTTCTATTTCTAGGCAAGAGTGTGGAAGTTTGTTTTTTGGAGAATTCTCTCCTTCTGATGCACAAGTCAGTCTAGGACTCATTGTTTTCCATCCGATGGTTTTGGCCATTTCTCCATCATGACATGAATTGTCAGCCCTGGGACTATGATACAGGCTGCACCCTTCAGTCCGCCATGTTCTTCCATCTTCTCTAAGAAACAAATATTCATCCTGGAAGGTCCAGCTCTAAAGTCATCTCTGCTGGGGCACAGAATCTACTGTCATACCATGGTGATTGGACATAGATTTGAATGCTTCTGACCCTCATTCCTTGAAAGCACTTGACTTTTAATAAGAGTGGGGAAAATGGATATTAGTTAAAAGGCTACATTTTCTCTTCTTACTTATAATAAGGTCTACCAGATTGCAAACATACATGAACATGTTGATAAATGAAATTCTTACTTGGTAGATATTGTTTGGATTTTCCTTTCTTGGGTGATTGATTACAAATGGTAGACTTGTATTGACATACTGAATAGTCATTTTGTAGGGTAATGCAGTACTTCTTTTTTTTTTTTTAATTTTTTCTTCTTTTAAGGCCCTAAAATAAAAGTGACGGTTGAAAAGCCAATCAATTTGTTTCTCAGTTTTGCTAAATAAAAATTTTTAGGAGATACATAGATTTACATTTTTATTTAAGTATTTTTCATCCAAAAGTGATGACTTCAGTGCACATTTTGGAGTTGCAGCGGAATAGATGCTAAAGTCAATTAGATGGCTTAGTAATAAGACTTCAGTAATATACTTGGAAAGGCTTATGATCTTGATGAAACGTATGTATATAGACAAGAGAAAATTTTCTTAGTGATTAAAATAGGTTTTATTTTTGCAGCTTTGGGACAGCATAGTTATAAAATGACATTCAACTAACATTACTGTGTGTAGGGAAAATTTTTGTTTTAATAAAAAAGTTTACTTAATATACCGCCCTGGTCTGATAGTTAAAGTGAGTGGGAATCTTTGACAATAGGCCAGTTATAGTATTGCTAGTGTATGGCATTAAATTTATTTCTTTAGGCTCGACAGTGGTTTCCGGTAACATGTCTTTGAAGGGTGTCAGTACTCTTGGAATTTTTTAACCTGGCTATAATTCAAGTAGTGTTGTTATTTAATGTATAAATTGCTTTAAGAAGTAAACTTTTTTTTTCTTCACTTCTATGGTACAAATTTTAAGCAGAGAATTAAAGCAGAATCTACTTCTAATCCTCATTTTTGATATTTAATTTTTTCGAAGTGAAAGTTTTTATTCACTTTTCACTTAAAAATGTGTATATATAAAGTAAACTCTGGACCATTCTATTTTGTATAAGACATTCTTTGTATTTTTCTGTCCCAACTGTGTAAAATAAATACCAGTTTTTAAAATTATTTTCTTATGCGTCTAGAAATAACATTTTCTAGCCATATACTAAAAAATGAAAGGACCTTTACATGCAATAAAGTTTAAGAGGAAAACGAAGACTAAACAACCATTTAGGAGACTGTTGTAGAATCTAGTGTATAAGAGGGAGGACATTGTTCCACATCTCTTTGGCTTAATCCTTTCACCCTACTGATGGTCTCACTGTTTGAGAATCATCTTCCTAAGTGGCCATCAGCTTGACCAGTGGATTCTCAGTTAACTATGATTGTATTCTGTTTACACAGGCATATTTTCACCTAATGATGACATGTTATGGGGAAAAAAAAAACTTCACTTCACTTTTTACATATTCTTTTTAACAAAGTCTGGCCAAAACTTTGCGCATGCACTACATTTGGTATTTGTGGAGTTTTCATTTCTTTTCTAATTCACTGTATTTAAGGAAAAGTGATTACTATATTTATGCTAACTTCTGAAACCAGGACTAACAAAAGTGTTCAGCATCTGGCAAATTCCTTCAAGTAGTTGGTTCTTAAGAGATATTTACAAGAAGAATATATACTTGTAAACATCACAAAGAAACATGAAGCATGTTTATCAAACCTAAATGTCTTAAGACAACTATTAAAATAATGTGGATATAGTCTTTCGGTTTTCAGATACATATTGTGCACCTGCGTTTTGCTTAGTTCTTATACTTTCAGTACTTGACATGGTACTTAACACGGTAGTAAGAATGGAGTGAGTGAAGGAATGAATAAAATTCCTTCCATCACTTTGAAACATCACTTTTACTCAAGTTTCTATCATTGGTCTTATTATAATTTCTAAACCTTCTTATAATCCTATCTAATCACATGCTATTAGTAGTCTATTAAATCCCTCTCTGTTGCCTAACCTCTCTCTTGAATCCTAGTTACTATTTCCATGTGTATGTCTATAAGGTTCTCAACCTCTATGTCTGTGCTGACCTTCTACTCTTTAGCCTTTTCAACAGCTACTTCTACTGATTTCTGTTTTGTTACCAGAATGTCTACTCTCTCACTGGCTGACTCTGAAATTTTCTTTTTACCCCTGTTTTATTTCTACCAAACCAATTCCCAAAGTTTGTAACTTTGTATTTAGTATCTCTTCTTAATCACACCTCTTCTTGTTTATTCTTTTTAAAATTTTCCATTCTTGCCTCGAACCTAGATCATTGGAAAAGACTTCAAATCAGGCTTTTACCTAACTGTGCCTTTTCTCTCTTGCCCACTTTTTATGACGCTCTTATATGAGAAGTCCTAATCCAGTCTTACACTCACGTAAGAGCTTTTCCTTAGAAATCCCAGCTTTTCCCTATTTCAACTCAGAGGAAAGTTACATTAATTTATGTTGGCTGGAATTATCGTTAATTATTTATTAATAAAACTATCACCTCATGTCTGCATCGTGCCTTAAAATTGATTGCTCTCTTCTGTTATAATCCCAGTGAGAAAATTTAGCAAAGTGAACAGTATGAAAGGAATACTTTTCCTGGAATGTATTGCTAAATTCAAGAGATACAGGCTTTAAAAAAAATTATTGCCGTGTGTACTCAATTCAATTCTGGAGCCTTGTGTTCCATGACTCTTCAGTTTAGGCTTTCCATCATCTCTATCTCGTATGCCATTTTTTTTTAACTTACGACTTCCTTCAATTAAAAATAAAAATGTCGTAAAGTGTACTTTGAGGTCTCCTGACTTCACCTGTCTAGCAATTAGATGATCTTTTCCATGACTGGTCTTGCCTTATTGGTTCACTTTTAATTTCTAGATGAGTAGCCTCCTTCTGTGTAGAACCAAGTGACTTGTCGAAGACCAAAAGCTCTTATGTTTCCTTGGAAGAATGACATCTATCAATCCTCATTCATTTCAGGCCATTTTTCTTGGTGAGATGTTCATAACTTTAGGTAGCAGTCATTGCCTGGAACTTTAAGAGTTACTTGATTGCCTACCTAGAAGAAAGAGAATGGAAACTCATCATTCTTTATGAGTTGGATAGAATTTCCTGGGCTAGCCATTTCTTCAGCCAAAAGTTTTAGGACTAGGAGCAGAGAGAAGCTGACTTAGAATTGTTACAATGCCTGTAATACAGATAAATGAAATAAATAAAATACATTATGATATTAATACATTATGCTATGCAATTATTTTCAATTTTTACCCAATACATATTGTTTATCTTATTATAGGTGTTTTGAGGATAGAACAGGATTTATTGAGCTGAGTTAATTGCTAATTCAGTACAAATAAAATAATGTAAGATTTTTGCCATGTTTTAAGATGTTTTGATAGATTGTTTAATTACATTGCAAAAGGTTGCTTGTACTGTAAAATTCCATATTCTTCCTCTCAGGGTCAGTAGCAAATACTTTCTATTTCTAAGCTATGTTGCATTTCTGGAAGCTTGATAATTGCTGTTCATATTTTCTTACCAAACTGATAATGTGTTATTAATTCGGATTTTTAAAAAAATAGCCTTCTAAATCCCTATGTTTTGTCCTAGGTTTAAATTCTATGAGAACCAGACCACACATTCTTCTGCTCTTAGGCCGTGTTGTTTTCAGAGATGCTAACCTGTTAGTGATTAGCCAAGATTAGGGTCTTGGATGCTTGTGGTTATCAGAAAGTTTTCCCTGAGGACGTCTACAGTCCAAGAAGAATTTCTGCATTTAAGTCTAGGAGGGATGCTCTTAAACTTGTATTGACTTTACATAGAAACTTACATTTGCCGTGTGAATACTTAGCAATGCTGTTGTATGATTGAAGTAGAAAACGCGACTCCAAAGGGACTTGGTCTGGACTTGAGGTGCCAGACTCTGTGCTTTTCAACCTATGTGGTGTAAGAGGTAAATATATCTTAGTAAATTTAGAGTAAAAGAGGTTATATGTGATTTCACTACATACTTCCGATAACTATGCAAAGAAGTTGGGTGTATATTACTCCAAGGTGTAGGTGAGAAGGATGAAAGAAATCCAGCTGCTAGCTATGCTCACTCTTTTCTTTCTGTTTCCAAAATGCATCTTTATAACATTTTCCACTTTTTAATTTACAAGTCTGTTCCCTAATTACATTGTGAATTCTGTGAAATATTTGGATTTATCTTGTTTTCCCATTACCGGTAGTACTCTATTTTTTGCCAAATATATAAATTAATGAATGAAAAAAAAATCAGTGACAGAGCTGAGGTTTAAACCCAAATCTGAATCTGAATGGAGTTCTTTCCCCTCTTTTACTCTAGTGACGTATCCAAACATTTCTAAACTGTATTTTGAAAATAAACGACGAAACAACAAAATAATGCATTCAAGAGAACAAATTGTTTCCTGTCTTTTTAAAGCATTTTCCTCCTACTTAAAAAAAAATATATAGTATCAGATAAGGCCAAAACTGTAATAAGAACGAGGGAAACAGTTTGTATTGATTAGTAGGACTATGTGCTTGTCTCCCCACATCCCCCGATTTTCTATAGGAAGCCTAACTATTTTAACTTCCTGCTCCCTCTGTGAAATGCCTCTCGGAGGCTCTTGGAATTCACAGATCAGTTCCTCTGCCTCACACGTGTTGGAGGCCACGGTTTCATTCATCTTTTCACTACCTGGTAAAATTTTGAATCCAACACCTCTCACTGATAGAGTATCTCAGCCTCATTAATGTCTTTGTTAATTAATACTTACAAGAAACTGATTTATATCTAGTTGTTTATATTCCCATGAAAACAAGATGATGATTAGAGATAAACTTAAGCAGGAATGGAAATTCGTTAGACCTAAAAGCCAGGAAAAGAATAGAGCCCGATGGCAGTCTCCACTCCCTCCCTTGGATTTACACAGTAGACATCGGTAATTAATAAAGCCACTCGGAATCCTTCTTGACACAGTGTTCTGGGCATTAATTGCCAGCTGATTAGAAGGGGCAGGCTAATTGAAATCTATTTGCCATCCTTATTGTAGTCTCTGGTGTAAGGTTAAGTTAACCATAGCAAAACATTTGCTTTCTTATCTCACTTTTACCAGAATTTTTAGAACTAGTTGTGAGGGCACTATGTGGTAAAGAAAGTAAGATAAGAGAGTATTTGCCACCTGCTGTTAGGTAACAGGTCTTCAGTTTTTGGCCATAAGGTCATGTCTTCAGTTTTTGTTTTGTTTTGTTTTGGGATATGATATTACTAAGTGCTTCACTCTAGTTAGAATGTTGACTTGGCAAAGACAGTCTCAATTTACTTTGCATTCTAACATACTCGTCTAGATACGATGATGAGCAGTATGATAACTGGGTTCACCATGACTCACTTAAGGTGGTTGTGAACAGCATACATATGTCACTCTTATGCTGTGAACAGATTATTATTGCTAGAAGGAAGATAGTTCTTTTTTTTTTAATGTTTATTTATTTTTGAGAGAGCACAAGCAGGGGAAGAGCACAGAGAGGGGGACAGAGGATCCAAAGCAGGGTCTACGCTGACAGCGGCGCTGATGTGGACCTCAAACTCCGTAAGATCATGACTGGAGCCAACGCAGGTGCTCAATGGACTGAGCCACCCAGGTGCCCCAAGAAGGAAGCTAGCGCTTAAGGAAAGGATGCTTAAACTGACTATAAACTCCCTATAATCCTTTATGGACATTCAAAGTCAATTTGGGAAAAGTTCTGCCAAGTCTAGAGTTTTGGCAGCATTATTCATAATTTTAATTACCTTGTGAAGACGAGAAAGAAAAATGTTGGTTCATTCATAAATATTTACCATATTTAGTATGGCTCTAAATTATGTTTTTTTTTAATTGGCAGTGATTTTAATGAATGCAAAACACTGCCTATAGCAGTACATATACATTTTGTCTCTTGCTGCTTGAAAATATGCGATTCTAGATAATCGTAGTAACAGCGTTTTGCCAGTTTGAGCTACACTGGAAGCAATGTAATCTAAGAAGGCGAAGCCTCTACAGTAACATATATTATGGTTTTTTCATGTCCTAAATTGACATGGCCGATCCATCTTCATTACTGCTTCTCCACTCAGTGCTGTCATAGCCACTTGAAAAGTTTTCTGGGTTTATTTTTGTTTTCATGTTGCTCATATGTGCATGTGAGTGCATACACGTACGTGTACGTTCTTTGTAGAGATGGGATTGCAAACAGAGCCTATATTCTCCATTAAAAAGAACACTGGTATCTCCTTCTGCATTGATTTATATATAAACTGTATGCGTATTCCCAAATCATCCTCATAGACTAACCGCGCTCCTCTGGGCCTTCTCTGGAAGTAAGTTGGAAGCTTCTTTTGGAGGGATGGTACGAGACGCGAACTTACGAAATCCCCCAGACTATTTGCTTTAGGAGTGCGACTAGACATATATCCCATCAGATAACTTTGGGTCCCCTGCTTCTGTTAGCAATCCTCTTACTTAACAAAAATATATTTCTGTCACATAAGTTATTCTTGTTGCAAAATATAATAAGAAACAGCCAAAGACAAAAATAAGATAAATAGTATTAATAATTTCAAAATGTGCTTCTTTTTCTCTTTCTCTGTCATTTCCAGTATCTCTCCACCTATGCCTTTTCGTCTCTTCATCTCTTTCTGTCTCTTTGCGTTTCTCTGTTTTCATCTGTCTGATTCTGTTTCCTGTTTCTCTTTATGTCTACATCTTTTCAGTTATTTTCTCAGTCATTCTGTTTTCCTCCTAGGACATTTTTAATTTAAAAAGAAGTAAAAAAATTACTCTATAAGTTGGCAGTTAAGGCTTTGGAATCTTATGATATTGATTCTTGGCTGCGTTCCTTGTATCTTCGAAAATTATTTCACCTACCTAGGTCTCTTATTTTTGCATCTGTAGAATGTGGTTGTTATAAGGATTAAAACAAATTAAAGCATTATGTATAGTCCTTGGCATTTAGGAAATATGAAGTTACTCTTAGGAGCATACTTGTTTGTATTTCTTTACATACTTTCCTGATTATCTTATGATAAATTTCTGGGAAGAGAATTTGCTTGGTTACTTGGCAAGCATTTTTAAATATATATTGCCAACTACCCTCCAGATATATTGGGTCTACTGTTATTTCACCACCAGTATTGGAGGGTGTCCATACCCTGGCCAGCATTGGGAGTTGTTATTCTTTTAAATATTTAGCAATAATAAATGAAGGCACTTTTTTTACTTCGATTGATGCTGAGGTAAAACTTTATATTCTTTAATAAATTGTGTGTTTGTATCACTTGCGCATTTTTTCAAGAAAAAGTGTTTGTCTTTTTCTTGTTGATGTATTAGAACTCTACGGGGTGCCTGGGTGGCTCAGTCAGTTAAGTGTCCGACTTCTGCTCAGGTCATGATCTCATGGTTCGTCAGTTCAAGCCCCACATTGGGCTCTGTGCTGACAACTAAGAGCCTGGAGCCTGCTTCAGATTCTGTCTTCCTTTCTCTCTGCCCCTCCTCTGCTTATGCATGCTCTCTCTCTCTCTCTTTCTCTGTCTCTCAAAAGTAAAAAACATTTAAAAAAAGAAGAAGAAGAAGAACTCTATTTTAAGAATACTAGCCCTGGTGCACCTGGGTGGCTCAGTTGGTTAAGATTCTTGATCTCAACTCTGGTCCTTATCTCAGGGTTGTGAGTTCAAGCCCCAGGTTCACACCACTGGGTGTGAAGCCTACTTAAAAAAAAAAATACTAATCCTGTGTCATATATAAATATTTTACCCAGTTTTTTGGCCTGTAATTTTTTTGTCATTAATTGTGGGAGTGTTTTTTAATTTAGGGATATTTTAATTATGTGTACAAATCATCAGTCTTTTACCTTTTTAAATCTAAGTGTTGGGAATTTTTTTCCTTGAGAAACTCATATTGCTTTTCTCTTTTTGACTCTTCAGTCAAGTCTTCATTGTCATGGATAACACTGAAGGGCAGGATGCCATAGATAATATAAAATCCCAGTTAAGCTTCATACTCAACTCATGTCACAGAATGGACTACATGCAAACTTATTTAGTTAAGCCTAGCTTTTGTGAATCTGGCATTCTATGGATACTGTCTGAAAGTCTGGATAATTCCATTAACATAAAACATTTTAGAAATTGGTGAAAAGTAGTCAAAAGTTTACTTGTTTGATATAGTCTAATGTTTTTTTATAATTAGTTGTGTTTGCTTTTTTAGTATGAGAACAGAGTCTTTGCAGCTTTAGTCTGTCTGTGAATAAGTGTTGTTTGTTGCTTCATAGTCAGTTTAGGTCCTCGAGATTCTATGAGGTTTAAGCTCAGCATTATTAATGATCCCATTTTCACGGGCTAGTAATACGAGAGAGGCCCTTGTCTCCTTTCTACTGTGACATCATGATACTACTATGTCCTGCACAGCTGGGCCACACCCGAAGGTTATTTCCATCAATGTACTTCCCGTGAGTTCCATGTCATTCTTTGGATTAAGTTAGGCCACCAGAAGATGTACCAAAATCAAATCTTTACAAGGAAGAATTTTACTTCTTTGGTGTGGATTCACTTAGGTGCGGTTGTCTCAACACTCTCACTTATGACATTGTCTTTTCAAGGCCAACATGGAAGGGCTTTGTCATGGCATTTTCTTCTTCCCCTTGTTTTATTTGGTTTGACGAACGGTAGGAAGATCCAAAAAAAAAAAAAAAAAAGTTAGTCAATTTTATTCTTTATTTAAATCATGAATTGTTTTATATTAGTGTAATTTGTTTAGTATCTCTCCTTTCTCCTTCCTGCCCCCAAACTATTGGGTAATTGCCTTTTCAAAATGTAAAGCACTGTATGTTTTCAGCTCTGCTCCACCCGTGTTGTCATTAGTAGGTTACATGTCTGATTTCAGGAGCAAGAAATAGAAGGGCTGGATTGGGCTTGAGGTGGATGAGTAGAGGCTTATACATTGCAGAAACAACACCGTGGCTTCTTTGATTATTAATGAAATTTTTAAGAATTTACCTTATAAAATATCCCATCTACTTTGAGTTCATATAACATTTATTACCATTTTTTTCAGTCAAATTGTTCACCTTTCTAACCATTTCCCCTGTGCTATCACCACCACTCTCTTTCCTACCACACTGAGATTTGAGCGTATGTTACATGAATGTCTATTTTGATTTCCAAAAACCTCAGAGTCAAAATTACCATTCAGCTATAGAAACTATGTAGGTCCTTACTGCATGCATATTTCTGATATCCTTTTTCTTTTTTGACTCCAGAAATGTGCTTTCTTGTATCCTTTGTGAAAAGAAACAGAGTATAAATTGCCAAATTAAAAAAAAATGATTATTAAGTCTATTATGTACCCCAAAATTAATATCATATTTTTCTCTGCATTTACTTAATTGACCACAGCTTGGCCTCTTTTTCCAATAATGATGAAGGAATTTACCATGAGATATCCATATTTAATCAATACACATTATGGCCGACTCTTAATTCGGGAACATGAATAGCTGTCAAGCAGGGGTTTCCAGGCATAATTAATCCATCCTGCAAACCTTATTGAGAGACGTTACACACAAGAGGCACCAGGCTGGGCACCAATAACACAATGTAGACAACCACCTCTGTTCTCAAGGACTCGCAGTCTAAAATGGAAGCCAGACACCCCTCCCTACTTCCCATCCCCCAACCAAAAGTTGCAGTACAGTGTGGCAAGCACTATGATAAGGGTATGCGAAAGTGCTGGGGGTAGAGAGGTGGTGTCAGGGACAGAGTGAGTAATGTGCGGAAGTGAGGGAGGAGAGTTAATTGGGGACTTGTGACTGGCTCGTTGAGTCTGGCACAGCACTGTTTGAGAGGGCAAATCTCTAGAGATGGATTCACCAGGAAAGACCTTACATCCTTAACGGGGGGCTTTATTCTGAATGCTACGGCAGCCAATGGAGGCTTTTAAGAAGTGGGTGTGGAGAATGATGTAGTCAGATTTGCACTCAGAGAGAAATCGGAAAAATATCATGATAGAACAATGCATCACTACATTGATAAAATGGCTCACTATAAAGAACTGTCAGATGCTTTAAACACTTTACACACAATTTCTAAATTTGTGATGTGTGTGTGTGTGTGTGTGTGTGTGTGTGTGTGTGTGTGTGTGTTTTACAACCACCTGATGAAACCAGCAGCTGGATCACGGTGTTCCCGTTTTACAAACGGAACATGAGTGGAGGGCTTTTAGGGCTCTTCGACTGTTCAGGGGCAGGAAAGATTTGCACCCAGATCTGTCCCACTCTATGCCCATGACCTCTCACATTCCACCTCAGATGAGAAGGGGGGCTTCAGAGAGGGCGGTGTTTTGCTAAAGCTCATACAGATAACTGAGCAGAGCCTGGGTTAGAACACATACCTCCTGATTCATAGGAAAGGCATGGCGTCTGTATTTCCTAATCAGAACAGACAAGGTATGAGGAGCACAGGAGAGAAGGGAGATTAAAGACGAGGCGCCAGGGATAGAACACCAAAGTGCACAGAGGTGCGAGTTTCAGTGTAGCTAGTGGCTTCTCCACGTGAGGCAGCCCTGAGCAAGCCTGTGACAGTGGACCAGTGACTTCGATTAGTTCATTCTAGATTCTGACCCCAGATGTTTTCATTCATGAGTTTTATTATCATAGTCAAGGGGCATAGTTTTGCTGTGGAACACCATGCATTCATTTAAAACAAGTTTATTGAGATCTTATTATGTGCCAGGAGCTATCTTGAATGGTCAGGATACAAAGGAAGGAGCATAGTCCCTCCTTCATGGAGCTCTGATAGAAGAAACAGGCATGTAGACAAGGAAATCACAGCACAACACAGGGAGTGGGGAATCGGGTATGAAAAATGCTTTCTGGGAACACAGAGAGGAGAGATGGCCACACACCCTTAGGGGGGACTCTCAGTCTCACAAGGTACATGAGAAATTACCAAGGAGAATGGGGAAGATATTCCCAAATAGGGAAACAAGGTTCAAAATGCATGAATCATTTATAAATTAAAAAAAAAGACAAATGAGATTTTTACTTTGTCTTATTTCAAGGCATAGAGACAGGTCCGTCCCTCTCATCCATAACTGATTTTTAGGTAATGTCATTGTAAATTGTTTTATCATTTTTATGAGTTCTGAGCTTGACACAGCATCTGGGGTGAGATCTGTGGACTCTGCACTGATTTCGTCCTGTCACACACCTGCTTTTCCCAAACTCGAGCCATTCGGCCTTAAAGATGAAATGCATCTGGGCATACGTTTTGAAGATAAATAGAAGAATCAATTTTTCAGTGGGAAAATTAGAATTCGTGAATTCAGTATTTTCCACAAAATAATTTTTTTCAAAAATAACCAAGTTTTGTTTTTACATAGGTCTTTACATTTTGAACATTAAGAAGTTCAAGTTCAGTGACAAATGTGAAACTCTCTACTCAAACCTGAAATGTTAAAATCATTAATTTTTTGTTTAGTTGATTTTCTGCTTCAACCCACTGCAGATGTTATTTCTATATTAAAAAGCCAAGTTACTCTATTTGAAAGAAATGTTGAACTAGGTAACACATGAGTTGGAAAAAGAAATCTATTTGCCCAGTTGCTATTTTATTTAATCTGCTCTAGGTCTTAATCACTACTCAGTTTGGTTACCATTTACCTAGGTAGTTTATTAAGTGAAATTCCTCCCAGGTGGGATGGACTGACTTTTAGCCTTTCACTTTCCTGGCATGATAGTGTAGTGGTCCTTCTTGTCATGCTAGTGAGGTCCTGGTGATGAACCATTGAATAAAATGATCTGCCCTGGGCCGGGGAGTTGGTTGCTTGCCAAACAGTAATCCAGTACAATTAACTATCAAAGACTTGAGCACTCCATTATTCTCAGAGATGGGACTGCCGCCATCTGGAAAAGCAGAAATGGTCATTGATCATCTCACTAAATTTTTGTTTCGAGATACATTTGAGTCGTTGAATGTATTCTTATTACATTTAGGTATTTCAAACCTTTAGTCATCTCGAGTGCTAATTTTGCAAATTTTATTGAATTCTGAGATAAAAATTAAAAGAACATGTTCAGTCTCTACCAAGAATAGGACTGTTTAATTTATAATATGTACCTTTGGCTTTGGTAGAATACAGTGGGATATAAACAAATAAAAGAAATATTCTCCATGAGAGACAGTTTGAAAATATCAGATTAAAGTGAAGAAATGACTCAAGTAATTGATTATTTGTTTTTAAAGATATGTTGCTCTAACCTTAAATATTCATTCAGTACCTTTAAGATATTCTTTTGGCAATTCAAGCAATCATTCATTCCACTAATAAGAATTTAAAGATCACATAATGCTTTTTTTAGGCTGTGTTCTATAAAATACAGAGAGTTCATTACATAGAGAAGAGCTGTTTTCTTATTTTGACTGTTTTTGTTTTCCCTAAGTGTTTTTTGTTTTGTTTTGTTTTGTTTTTAATTTCTAAAGAAGCACCTGCCATTCCGCACCATAGGTAGATAGATGTACATACTCTGAGGTCAGCATCTCAGCACCTCACCCACCGAAACAATATGAGACAAATTCTAGTGTTTGAATGGATACGGATTTATTTATTCATTGCTTTGTTAACATTCTTTATACTGAACACCTGCCATGTGTGGGGACAGGTTTGGCACTAAGGACGCAGAGTCAAACAGATACTTATTTGCCTTCCCGGAACTTACAGTTTGAGAGTGGAGAACAATATTTAAAATCACATATCTGATGAATTATGATATATTCTATGAAAGAGGCATGTAAACAGGACTTTAATTCCCTAGTCTGGGGAACTATCAAAGGCTTTTCTGGGTCAGCAAGGACCATAGCGAGTTGAAAGTCAGTCTGGGTTTCAGTAAGAAGCCAGGGTTGACTTCTTGGGTTTTGGCAGGGTTAGTATTTTTTTTAATTAAAATTTTTTTAATGTTTATTTACTTTTGAGAGAGAGAGAGAGAGAGAGCAGAGAAGGGGCAGAGAGAAAGGGAGACACAGAATCCGAAGCAGGCTCCAGGCTCTGAGCTGTCAGCACAGAACCCGACAGAGGGCTTAAACTCACGAACCCCGAGATCATGACCTGAGCCGAAGTCTGATGCTTAACCGATTGAGCCACTCAGGCGCCCCTTGGCAGGGTTAGTATTGTCCCCGGGGATGTTTTGGAAATTTGTGGAGATGTTGTTGATGATCACAGTGATAGATTACTAAAGGCATTCTATCGGTGGGGGTCAGGTCCTCCTGACGAAATGTGAGTGATCCAGACAGTGCATTTGTAATCATATATATTTGTGTGTGTGAATTCGCAGTGATACTACTTATGAGTGCAAACACACGGCTCCTTCATTTCATATGTGGCCATGCCTCAGCTTTTTATGAAATGAAATATATATCATTTTCTTTACATTCCTTTTGTTTTATTTCTTCTGGGTTTTTTTTTATACTACACTTAGGTCCTTTTGTTTTATTTCTTCTGAGTTTTTTTACACTACACTTAGGTCATTATATTTATTTGTTTAAATGTTGTATATAGCTAGATAATGTTATTACATATGGCATTATTTCAGTGTAATTAAGAAAACATTATAAAAAAAAGACTCTTGGTTCTGACAGAGATGAAAACCTCTGTTAAATACATTGTGCGTTTTAAAATATAAGTAAAAGTTAAATAAAGTATTAAAATGTTTGAGCTGAAAATTCACTTAATTCTCTAATTTTGGAATGTTTCGCAGCTAAAGCTTCTTGATTTTCAAATCAGATTCAGAAGGAAAAGTCTCCTTTTTGACTGCTTTCTGGCGTGCTTTTCAGAGTCTCCTGACACAGAGAAATGCAGAAGGAAACACATCACAATAGATCATTGGGGAATATTTGCATCAGGTTGTCCTGCTTGGGCTATTTAGTACTAATATCCCTGGATTGAATACTTTAAAATTGAAAGGTCATTTGGAGAAAAACTTACTTACAAATAAAATCAAGATTTTTAGGATGCTCTCTTGGAGTGGGTCTACACTTCTGGAGGACAGCCAGTAGTTCAATGAAAACACATTGAGATGCTTTAAAAGAGAGTATTTTGTTTTAATAGATACCATCATGAATGAGTAAGACACCATTCCACTAGTGCTACAAAAAAAGTATGACTAGGGACGCCTGGGTGGCTCAGTCAGTTTAGCATCTGACTTTGGCTCAAATCGTGTTCTTGAGGTTCCTGGGTTCAAGTCCCATGTTGGGCTTTGTGCTGACAGCTCAGAGCCTGGAGCCTACTTCGGATTCTGTCTCTCTCTCTCTCTCTCTCTCTCTCTGCCCCTTCCCCACTCACACTGTCTCTCTCTGTCTCTCAAAAATAAACATTAAAAAAAATTTTTAGAACATATGACTAGTTTCTAGTTCAGAACACTCAATTATATTCTTAGGATTTATAGACTCAGCCTCTTAGAGATTACAGCGAGTATGAAGTTGGGAATAGATAGTTTTCCCTAGAGGACAGTAACTATGTCTTTATTAGATGTGAGAACTTATAATGACAAAACAAATATTAAGAATACAACTGAGATTACAAGGAATCTATCTAATAGTAAAAGCCCAGGAAGCCAGATTTAGAAAAATATATTAATATCTTCCTTGACTTTTATATAGACTTTTTGTGAAAATCAGGTGAGATAAATATGTAAACAGTATTTTGTGAGTTCAAAGTATAAGGAGTTTTGGGCTCCGAATCTTTCAAATATACAGAATACTATAACTAGGGTGTGCTAACAGGAATTTGTCATGTGAAATCCAGCAAATCTGAAACCGTGATAAAACCAGATGCATATGTTTTCTGCAAGTATGCTGTAATCATAGACTTTGAATGATCAATTCTTACACCATTTGTTGAGGCGCAAATAAATATAGACAGAGCCAATTTACATTCACTGCCCCTGGTCCTGTCTTTTTGTTTCGTTTTCCAAGAGAGTCTGGAATCTTCCTTCAAGACGATGCTAATTTGTAGTCATCTTTTATATGCGTCTAAAACACATTTTGATCAAGTGTGTTGACTCTCAAATAGATCCAATTTTAAGCCTTCTACTTCTCCAACAGAATTAAAGCAGTTGCCACTTGCTGAATAAAGTCTACATAATAATGAACATGAGGGAAAATATAGTTAAAGGGCACAGGAATATTATTCTTTCTCTGGAGATACTGTCACACAAAAAAATCTGTCCTTGAAACTTTTTTGTGTAAGAGGAGCTAGATCTTGAACCACCTGGATGGCTCGGTCAGTTGCGTGTCCAACTCTTGATTTTGGCTCAGGTCATGATCTCATGGTTCATAGATTCAAGCCTCGTGTCGGCTCTGTGCTAGCAGCATGGAGCCTGCTTGGGATTCTCTCTCTCCCCTTCTCTCTCTGCCCTGCCCCTCCAATATAAATAAATAAACTTAAAAAAAAAAAAAAAAAAAAAAAACAAGTGTTAGATCAGAGGGTTTCTCATGGCTTTCCTGTCTATCTCTATGTCATCTTTATTCAACTTTATTTTTCTCTTCGCTTGTTGTCCCTTCCAGAAATTTAGATGTTGAGCACGAGAAGCATCTCCTTATTTCCTTTCTTCTGCGTCGCTTCCCTTCTCAAGGCTTAGGTCTCCCTACCTTCAATGTAGCAGGCATTCTTTGCCATCCTGCTCTGTCTGTTCCCACCCTGCCATTACACAGGCAATTCCCAACCTATGGTTCAGGGTTTCCGGTGCCTGAAACGTTTCCACAATAAGAACTTCCGATGAAAGTGGTGGGTGTATGTGAAGGCATTTAACAAGTAATGAATGAAATCAAGAATGTGGTTTATTGTCATATACGATGATGACTGTAAATAAGCATGTTTTGAGGACAAACTCACAAATACCATAGTTGATTATCATTGAGGAAATAAAGTATGAAAAGAAAAATAATCAAAATTTATTTTGGTTCTACCTAAGAAATACTAGCTATAAACACTTATAGGAACTGCTTAAAATTTATGTTGAAGTACAACTGATATTAGTAATAATTACGCATGCTGTAGACTCTTTTTTATGTTTATTTTTGAGAAAGAGAGGAGCACACGCACATCCAGGAGGAGCAGAGTGAGAAGGGGACAGAAGATCTGAAGTGGGCTCTGTGCTGACAGCAGAGAGCCCGTTGGGAGGCTCGAACTTATGACCATGAGATCATGACCTGAGCTGAAGTCGGACACTTAACTACTGAGCCACCCAGGCGCCCCTAGACTCTGGTTGAAAAATGATAACCAGGGTGGGGCACCTGGATGACTCAGTCAGTTAAGTGTCCGACTTCAGCTCAGGTCATGATCTCATGGTTCCTGAGTTTGAGCCCCGCGTCAGGCTCTGTGCTGACAGCTCAGAGCCTGGAGCCTCTCTGGATTCTGTGCCTCCCTCTCTCTCTGCCCCTCCCCCACTCACACTCTGTCTCTCTCTGTCTCTCAAAAAATAAATAAACATTAAAAAATTTAAAAAAAATGATAACAGGGGTGATCTGTTATTTAAAGATAGCCCACAGCATATGAGTCACATAATTTTTGTGTATTTTTATTATAGCATTGTACCTTTAAATTCATATGTTCATAATCTTCATTGTTTATTTCTCCCATTGAGGGTTTAATTTCAACAAGTTCAACTAAATGAAGGGAGCAGTGGAGCATCGAGAGTGCAGTGGGGTTCTCTCAATTTGGTTGGATCCTATACATAAAGAGTTTAGGGTTACACATTTTCAAGAAGTTGTATAGAGATATGTAAAAGAGAAAGAGTTCATAAAGACAATTTTAACAGATATCCAAGAAATCCCAGTGCCACTGAAATTAATTCATCTGAAAAGGGGATGACTAAGAAGCATTATGTAACCCTTTTTCCAGATGTCGAGGTTTGTTTGTATGTTTATGCCAGTCAGTCCTCTCATTCCCCGGACTGATGGGTTTATAGTGAAAATACAGAGATTATTTTCACCTTGAGGTCTTCTTGACTGTGAGTGTAGAATTAAGCATTAGAGTATGCTTACACAGGAAAGCCATGAAATTTCTTTCCTTTTGACTTTTTGAGAACAATGGCCTTGGTCGATTTAAGCAAAACCTTGATCTTATCAGAGGCTGAGTATAAAAGAGAGGCCATTTTGAGGTTTCTTCTCTTGCCCATTTTCATTCCTGGGTAGAGTTGCTCCAAAAGACCAGTACTCTGAATGTCCAATTCTGTCCATTTCCATTCCAACTGGTCCTGTTGAAGGCAATGTAAGTTTGCATCTTTTTCTGACCAAATATTAGCTTCAGGTTGCCATTCTTTTTTTTTTTTTACCCTAATATTAGCATTATGAGTTTTTTGGCTGTGTTATTAAAGCAAAAGTCATTTCTTCCCTGCTGGGGGTTAAGCAGTACCTACCTATTGTTCCAACATTCTGGGATTCTTCACAATGGGTTCCAGACCTAGGTTAATTAACAACTCTGTTAACACCTCCTTGAGCTCAAGTGGTTCAAATACAGCCTGCTGAGACATTATTTCTTAAAAGGTGAGGACTAATGACCCAACTTTCCGTCACCATCTCAGAGGCCAGTTTTCAATCTCGTAAAAATTTTAAGTCAAGGAAGCTCAACATAGAAAGTCATGAGCTGTCATAAAATGCTATTCCGGATATAGTTGGTTGGAATTGCCTGGGCACTTGGTAACCTAAGATACAAGTTAATAGTAATTCCACCTCATTTAGTTGTGTTTAAGGTGCTTGTGAGTTATACTTAATAGACCATAAAAACTATACCTTAAGACACTACTTAAATACAATAAATCCTTGTACAGAGTTCTCCCAAAGACTACAATTTAAAAAATCATTATAAATGTTACCTAAACCTCACATATATTTCTGTATAAAGAGTTTTGATTATATAAAATTTTAAATGTGCCAAAATTCTCAAAATAATTGTAGCGTCTATAGTCTGGTTTATGATCCCCCCTACCCCCCACCATTTTGGTAGTTTGGGTAGTACACATTTACATGTAGTTTTGCTCAAATATTAATATATCTGGAATGAAATAAATTTGTCATCTTTAATAAACAGACTTAGCATATAATCCTAGCAGAAATCACCTCTAAACGGCATAGGACCAAAAATGGATAGCGGTTTGAAATGTAACATGATGTCAGTGTCCCTATATCATTACTAAATACCCCTGGTGTTGAAAGGAATTAAAATGCTAGAAATTAGACCACTACAAGAAAGAGAACAGAACAGATTATTCTCTGTTGTTGCATAGCCAGGCACCATTCTACTGGGGATTGTACAACAGTTATTTTATTTAATCATCAAAAACATCCCATATAGCAGTTCTTATATCTCTTCATAAAAAAAGGAAAGCTGAGCTTTAGTGGTTACATAATTTACTGAAGACCATATTGCTATTAATTTAGGAAGCGACACCCAAAATGTAATCTATCCCACTTCAAAAATCCATGTTTTCATTTATACCCTGACAGGTAAGCAGCATATCCAAACTTAAAGAAAGAGCTAAGAGAAATCAGGACAACCTTCCTAATGTCCCTCAGTGATGGAAGGATGGCCGGAACATACGGAGTATTAAGAGTATTATGCACAAATAGGGCGGAACTTTGTAAATTGATCAGTTATGGTATAATAGTACCACGACATTTTCTGGAAATTCCGTGGAACAAGTGTTAAAAAGGAGAGGTTGAAAACTGGTCTTTTAGGCCAGCTGATGTCAAAAGTTTTATACGAGTAATTGGACTTTATGTTAAGAAGAAAGTATTAAATGTCCTAATGTCTGGTTCTAGCCCATATGGTAGTATTTCTTTTCTCCAGTTTTGACATTATTTGCTGGTGTGAGGTTGCCGAGAGTCTAAAATAGTTAACACTTTTGTGTGGCCATCATATGAATTAACAACATCCAAAAGTTACTGCAGGTTGGGTATTTGAAGCGTTCTTATACCATGAGATACAGGATAGTTTTAATTTTCATCTTATATGTAACTTAAATATACGAATAAGCTTTCTTTGAGGAAATATACAATTTTAATTATTGTTTGAAAATTAAAAAACAATATTATTTTCATGGCCATAGGCTGTGGATCATATTGAATCCCTATATTCTTGGTTATCAATAATGAATATTTATGGGATTTATAGACCTTATAAGTATCATTGGATTTAAAATCATAATAGCAAATTTCCTAATTCTTTTCTTTTTTTTTTCTTTCTATCAGAATGGAGGCTAGCAGGTAAAATAATACACAGGAGAATATTCTGAAAGGAACATTAAAATATTGATTTATTAAAATATTTCAAAATTCTTTAAAAGTACTTTTAGAATGCACAAAAAGGTGTTTCTGCTACTGTTCAATTACTGATGAAAGGAATAATTTATTATCTCAAGTAAATGGAACTTTTCCTTTCTCAAGAATAAGTCTGTAGCATTTTATTGGTGCAGCATAATTTTTGGCAAATGCTAACAGTTTTATTAGAGTTTTTCCCTTACTAGTACTGTTACCCCCAATCAAAACCAAGTAGAAAGACAGACTTCTCAGAGAATCAGAATTCCTTTTTTTTTTTTTTTTAATCAATCTGTATCTCTGTCATAAGGGTAGGAGTGTGTGTGTATATCTGTGTCTGTGTGTCTGTGTGTGTGTCTGTGTGTGAACAAGACCTAACATGACATGAGGTGATAGAAGTATCTTAATTTCCTAGAATCTCGGTTACCGCATCAGCAAAATGGTGATGGAGTAAGATGATGTAAAAGCAACTTGCATCCCCTTATATTTCTTTGGTGAACTTTATTTCCATCCCTTCCATTTTCTTACCTCTTACGTTGACATTCTGTTAACATTCCTGGGTTGGGACAAACTATTTAGGTAATACATTTTGTTTTCCTCAGTGTTGCTTTAATGAGCAGCTCGGGCCCTCCCGGCAGAGGCTGGCCTTCTTCGTCTTCAAATCCTCTGTTTCCTTGGGCTCGCAGCATATCTCTGAATGTCGCTAGGTAAAACTGGCATCTGTAGTCTTTTTAGGGAGCTTCCACAAATTAACTGAGAGGGAGAGAACCAAATTTTATTAGACACCTGCACATAGCATATTAATATGTTATTGCCTGACATCCTCTTATAAAAGATTCATGAAACAGGTAGTATCAGCCATACTTTACAAAAGAAACTGAGTTTTCAAGGAATTAGCGTCTAAAGGACAAATAGCTGCTGAGAGGTAGAACAAAATATTTGAGGTTTCCATAAAACTTTGTTCTTCCAAAGTACAATATGTTGTTTGTTATTAAAAGGGAACTACTTTTTTTAAATGTAAGCACACAGTTAGTTATTGAACATGTTTTCTAGACATGGCATTTTGTAACAATGGATTGGACATTGGTCCTGTATTGGACACATATGTGGAGTAAATAAGGCATATGGTATAAATAAGTGTAACAAAAGAGAGACTATGTTAAGTATCATAAGAGAGATTCAGATAAAATACTTTGGGATTCCATAGAGGACAAGAATATTTCTGACTGATGGGTACCTGGGTGACTGAGTCGGTTATGTATCCAGCTTTGGCTCTGGTCATGATCTCATGGTTCGTGAGTTAGAGCCTTGCATCAGGCTCCACGCTGATGGCTTGAAGCCTGCTTGGGATTCTCGCTTTCTCCTCTCTTTGCTCCTCTCCCACTTGCACCTCCTCATTCTCTGAAAATAAATAAATAAACGTAGAAAAAAAATTCTGACTGAGCAGTCAAGAAAATTTTTTCATTGAGGTGACGTATGGTGTCGGCTTTAAATAGTATGTAGATATCCTGGAGTATCACCCCCCCCATTTTTTTAATGTGTGCAGTTGGGGTATGTTAACATAGGATACTGGGAAGGGTAGAGAGAAGAGTATGAACAAAGGCACATAGATAAGGGGGTAACTGGTAGGTCTTTAATAAAAGTGGTGGGAAGTTTGGTATGGAATAATTAAGAAAGGAATGTGAAATCTTAAATGATATGTTAAGGATTTGGGAATTTGATAAACATTTAGAGAATTTGATAAAAACGACTTGTCAGTTTTGATGACAGGATTGGCATAATATGATTTAGGAAAAATATTAATGATAACGAAGCTTAATAATGCAATGCAGGCTGTGATGCTAACTAAGTGCTCACCTTGTGATTGTAGTCAAGCAAACCATTGAGGGGATGAGGCCAGCTGTTCCAGTGAGAAGTAAATAGCTTTGGCAAGGACAGTGAGCATAGACAGAAAGGGAAAGATGAGACAATATTAGAATAGGTAAATATAACTTCTTAGATGCCTGGGGCAGAGAAGAGGAAGATGTCTGAGGTGACATCCATTTTTCTGTTTTGTATGGTAATCAGAAACGTGGAGGGCACAGAACAGTGGTAGGTCTGAAAGGAACCATGGTGAACTCATGTAGGGATTTACAGAGTTTGAAGAAACAGTGGAAGCCCCAGGAAGAGATAAATTTGGGGAGTTTTGGACACACGGTATGGGTTTGGGGAGAAAGGTCGCCATTAGGAATCTTGATTTGGGAGCAATCTCCATTAAGGGGATAAACTAACCCGCGAGAAAAAATGAAATGATACAGCAGAGATTTGATACTGAAAGAGAGAGCGTAAGTGAAATATCTTAAAAAAATAAAATAAAAAGAGGTGGTCACTAAAGTTAAATATTTCAGGGAAACCCAGGAAGGTGAATAATACAAATGATCTCTCCCCAAATTCTTACTTTTGTACATGGAGAATGAATCCATTTTCATGTTTATGAAATCATCTTGTATGCTTGTATGCATAATTTTCTCAGTCCCTTTAGAACTTGAGAAGTTTTCCAAGGAGTCAATTTTAGTTGACTCTACCTTTGGAGTCAAAGGATGTCTTGATTTCATTCTCTTTGCAAATTGTCATGTATATTAGTATCTATTGATTATAAGTACAGAAAGCAAAGGTCTTCAAAATTTGTATTTTATTTTGTTTCATTAGTTTTTTTCTGAGAAAGAGTATGGGGGAGGGACACAGAGAGAGGGCAATGGAGGATCTGAAGTGGGCTCTGCACAGGCAGCAGAAAGCCCGACGTGGGGCTGGAACTCACGAACCGCGAGATCATGACCTGAGGCAAAGTTGGATGCTCAACCAACTAAGCCACCCAGGTGCCCCTAAAATTTGTATTTTAAATTACACCAAAAAAGTTTCATATTTTACATAGATTACATTTTCTCTTGTCATCTTTTTAGGTATTCCATAACTATTTTTTTTCCAAACTACCTCTTAATAGCATACTCATTTGTGGAATCAAAACTGGGGTCAGAAACCCATGGGATGGGTTTTGGCTTCCTCCTAGTGTCTCAGCTCTGTGAGCTAATTTCTCCAAAATCTAGGCTGGAAGGACAAAATAAAGACTATGATTTTTTTTTTTTATTACCATTCTCCCAGGCAAATGGGAATTTCTAGCTTTTTGCAACTTTTTAAAATTTTCTTGGACCTGAGGTGACACAGGTTATACTAAAAATCTCATCATTATAAAACAAATCCATTTTGTTGTAGATAATAATCTGTGCCTAGACATCTCGTAAGTATCTCAAATTCGGTATGTTTATCTAAATATAACACATCATTTTCTCCAACCTATTCCTTACAGTGCATCCTCCATCCTTGTCAACGGCAGTGTTCTCCATTCACTTGTCCCAAGCTAAAATCCAGGGAATTATTTTCAATCTTCTTTCTACTACCCGCCCCCACCACTCTATTCAGACAATCTGTCCAGAAGTTCTATCAAATATTTTGTCCTGATTAACTCTTCAATCTCTCAGGTACTTCTCTTCGCTTGCCTGCCACAAATTATACCTCCCTATTATTCTTTCTAATCATATTCATTGAACATACTGCTCTGTGCTGGGCATGAGTCATATACTGGAGATAAAACCATGGACGGGAAGAGTCAGTCCATGGCTTCAAGGGCTTGCATGTCTGGTGGAGAAGACAGACACCTACTAATCTAAGATTGGGTTAATTATCGATGATATAAATGCTCTGAAGAAAAAATACAGAGTATAACAGGGGGGAAAAACAAGGGTAGGTTTCTTAAGAAAAAGGAAAAGACTCTTAAGCTGGAAAGTTGTGACTTACAAGGTAAATAGGAGTAAGACAAAGTGAAGAAGAAAAGTATTCAAGGCTGAGGGAATTCCAGAAGCTTTACGCTTGGAACGAAACACTTGAAGACCTGAAATCAGAAAGGTTGGAGTAAAGTGAGCAAGTGAGGAAGATGAACGAACCAAAGCTGCAACTGGGTTGAAGCCACATTCGGGACTCTTAGGCATAACGATCACATACTTAGTCTTCAAAATGGAAATATTCTTTAGTGAGCAGGCACTGGTGTTAAACTGGGAATATTCTGGGAAAGCTTGACCATGTAGTCATTCTATCTAGAGTCATGTTTTAGATTTTATCCTAAAGAAGAGGAAAACCATTGAAACGTAGTAAGTAGGGGTGTGAACTTATCAGATTAGCGTCTCAAATAGCATTTCCCTCCCTCACCCCTGCCCTCTCTGCCTGCTTTTTTCCTATTTCATTTTATTTCACAGCCCTTATTATTACCTGAATTTGCATATTTATTTGTTCAAGTGTTTTATTTATTCTTTACTTCTGGAGCCTAGGCTCTCCAAGGGCAACGGCTTTGTTTTATTCACTGTTTTATCATAGCACCTAGAATGGTACACAACACGTACAGGTGTTTTAGAAATTGTTAAATGAATGAATGAGATTGCTTTTTCAAGACACCGTGGTTTTTGTCTGAGGTGATTAGAAGGCATGAGAGTTGATAGCAAGAGATGGTGGCACACGTAATGAAGTTGATAGGTGGAGCACCTGGCTGTCTCAGTTGGTAGAGCCTGCAACTCTTGATATCGGGGTTATCAGCTTGAGCCCCATGTTGGGTGTAGAGATTACTTAAAAATACAAAATCTTTTGGGATAACTTGGTAGCTCAGTCGATTAAGCATCCAACTCTTGATTTCGGCTCAGGTCACGATCTCACGGTTCGTGAGATAGTGCCCAACATCAGGCTCCGGACTGACAGGGCAAAGCCTGCTTGGGGTTCTCTTTCTTCCTCTCCCCCCTGTCCCTCTCGCACTCACACTCTCTCTCTCAAAATAAATAAATAAACATGAATAAATAAATAAACAGATAAATAATCTTTTTATAAAAGGATGTTGCTAGATGGAGAAGTAGAGGTAGGTTTAGGATGGGGTGATGGTTTAGATGTAGATAGTAAGGAAAAGAAAACATTGAAGATGACTTCCACCTTTCTGGAATGAGCCACTGGGTGAGTTTAAAGAGCCAGTAACTGAAACGTTTGGAGAAGGAATGTGGTGCAACAGTGAAGAGTACAGGGGTTCACCTGCCTGTGCCTCTCACTGACACTGTGACCTTGAGCAGATTGTTTAATTTCTGCATGATATGGTTCCCTCATCTCTAAAATGGAGGATAAGATTACTGCCTACTCTGTAAGCCATACTGTGGGGATTTCATGAAAGGATATGTAAGACATTTAGAACAGTTCATAATACATAAAAAAGTACTCAGTAGAAGTTAGTTATTTAAGAAAGAGTAGAGGATAAACAAAAAGGATGGAGGAGTGCTTGGGTGGCTCAGTTGGTTAGGCATCCGACTCTTGGTTTTGGCTTAGGTCATGACTTCACAGTTCATTACTTTGAGGCCCACTTGAGATTCTCCCTCACTCTCTGCCCCTGCCCTATTTGTACTCTATCTGTTGCTCTCAAAATAAACTAAAAAAATAAAATAAAAATAAAAAAAGACGAAGTATCTGTTCAGTTTTGTAATTGTTGAGTATTGGTTACTGTGAGACGTCCAAATGGATATGTCAAGATGGCATTTATAGTAAATGAATATAGATCTCAGAAAAGAGGCCTGGGTTAGAGAAAGAAATCTGGGAGTCATCTGAATATGAGTCATTGAGTTTATTAAGTGTGTCTAGCACTAAACTCCGGAGGCACAAACACATAATGGTGAGTAAGGGAGACTGAGAAGGAGGGTTAAGAAAATTCTGGGAAAAGGCAGGGCCAAGAGGAAGAGCTATGGGGAGCTGGCGCAGTACTTCCACTTTGAGCTCAAGGAAGGTAAGGGTCACACTGACAGACTGCTCTTCCAATTCAAGCAGCACAGTTTGGCCACGGTGGTCTTTGTGAACCATGAGCTAATCTCATCTCATTTCCATTTAACATCTTTTAGGGACTTTTCTAATCATTAAGTTCTGAGTAGAATCTTCTTAGCTGACATCCAAGGTACTTCATGTTCTTATTAAATATACCTCTCTGGTCTTCTCCTTAAGTGCATCAAATATGACACACATAGTCTTACATGCTCTTCCATTTGCTTTGCCTGCCCTACCGCCTGCTGTCTACAAGGTTAATTGTGGGCAGACCTACCAGACCAGCCTCTAGGATTATTTCTTTGACTAAATGGTACCTAGACATACCATGGGACCCCCAGGGGATCTCCTGTTTCTCCCCAGGAGAAACTTCACCGCTAGGTTGTATTTGTTCATTTAATTCTGACTTTAATTCTCCCTTAGGGCACGAGCTCCCCAAGAGAATGCTGCACTTTGTTTGGTATTTGGCACCATATCCGATGCTTGCCATAGTGCACACACCAAACGTGTGTAGAATTGAAGAGTGGTCAGAAAGCACATCGCACTAACTTCTCAAACTCCACCAAACCATTTCACATTCACTCAGGCAATTCAGAAAAAGTTGGATATATGATAGATCCTGGTTCAGAAATACTATATTCAGAAGATCATCTTCTATATTCACAACAAATTCAGATAAACGAGGGATGGGTAGAATTGTTCCACAGGGTTATTGGACGATTTGAAATGTCACAAAATTATTATAGAAATCTGTAAGTAGCATTTTTTTGTATAATCATAATAAGCAAGAGGGTTCATTTCTGAGTTTGTTTTAAGATTGACCTATATCTATCTTTGTTTACGTTGATTTAGTTGTCAAGTGCTTACTTTATTCTAGCACTTTGACAAGGAGTTTGGGGGTGGAAAACATAGTCCTCATATTCTTGATATCTTTGGGGTAAGACAAAAAACACAAAGAAGAGGTGGGAGAACGAGACTTCAAATAACTGTTTAACCCTGGAAGATGGATTTCACTTTAGTATATGGCTTTGAAATAATCTGTGTAGGGATGTTACTTCACTACTTTGTAGAAAACTTGTATTTTCTTAAATGAACTGAGTAGCCACATTTGATTGTCAAAATTCTTTCATCTATACTTTAAAATTAATTTAATTTAATTAATTAATTTCTTTTTGCTAGGGATGTGCTCCACATTAGAAATGGCATTTAGAACTTTTATTGAAGACTAGAGGAAAATTACATGCCTCTTTTTCAGGTACACCGTGTGAGGTTTAATAAGTAGAGGAGTATAATGGCTGAAAACTATGGTTTTTATCTGTGAGACATGACAGCATTAACTATTCAGTCGAACCAGGAATTTTTTTATCCCATCCAAAGTGACCCATTTTTGGATCAGAATGAATGAAAGCACTGGTTGTTTTGGCTTTCCTTACAGTGGAGTCTAGTCCAAATTCTAGGCTCAGAAGTTTCTCATCTGAGAATCATCAGATAATGATGAGTCATTATCATTATAATGATTGGTGCCCATTATGACATTCAGAGCTCTGTCCGAAATGGCACATATTTGGTGGTAACATGTTTGTTATTGTTAATCATGGCAGGTGATGATGAGATTACTGGGAAAAAATAATATTTTGAAGTGATATCATATCATCAGGAAGAAATGAGTGATTCTGGTAATTGGATTTGCTGGAGTTTATATATCTTTTCCCATCCATTTCATTCATTTATCAAAAATAGATGTTATTAATTTCAAAGACTATTTCCAGCCACACTGGTGGACGGAAATATATCTGCCTTGACTCAGGTTTATTTTTTATATGTTTCTTGATTTTTGAGATAATTATTCAGCTTTATTCTCAGAGTTGAGTCTTATGTAAACTGTTTTGCTTTTGCTCGTTTTCCGTGAAATGGAAGAGCAGAAATTATGTATAACCCAAATGACACACACAAAATATATACTATAAAGAAGACGCCCCAAAGCGAATTATCTCAAAATAGTATTCCCACCAAAATTAAAATTTAGATTCATGATTTTTTAAAGAACTATGATTTTCTTGACTTTTGCATATGTAATTAAATTGATATAGCATCCTTTAGATCTGTGTGGTATCTTAGAAATTTGAAATTGTTTTCACAAGACAATCAGAAGATTCGTAGTGATCTGTGTACTTGATTCACATAGCAGTGGATTTATTTTAGAGGTGTATGAAGCATACTAACAAGTCACCTAAAACTTCTGCTTTTTTGCATCTACAAAATATCATTAATGATAGTGGCAGCCGATTTTATCTAGAAACAAAAATATTTGCCCGATTGAAGAGATATCCAGGAAATTTGGATGTTTCCAGCAAAAATTCTGTGTTACTGGGTAAACTAAATAATTTAAAAATGGCCAAGCATTGCCCAAACGCAGTCACAGGCTGTGAGAATATGAATAGGTGTGTTGAATGGACAATGACGTGAAAAATTGTGAGAATACTTTATTTAAATGCAAAAATCCATGCAAGCATCCAGCCGCTTGGTAAGTTACTAGATGAATTTGTTATTAATACTGTTCCCTAAACCACTAATGAGAAATGTTTTTTAAGACTGAAAACTGTGTAAATGCCTCGTACCTAAAACTGATGGGAGTAATTGGTAAACTGCTTAATCAAGTCCCACTTGGAAGTGAATGGGAACGGCAGGGTAGAAAATGTGGGCTGGATAAGTAACCCAACAAGTCAGCAGAGTTCTCTTTACAGAAAGAAACAAAGATAGCAGTAATTAATGACCCTGACTCTGTGCCAAAAAAGCTTTCTTCTGACAACTCCAACTTAATTAAAACTTAAGACATTTCAATGGCCTCCAAAGCCCCTGATGGGGTGAACTCTTGCAGACTCGTGAGAAAATTTTGTAAATTAAAGGAAAAGATGTGTGTTACCACTAGTGCCATGACTCTAATCCCTGACAGTCAAAGAATCTATTTAGCCGAAGCCTTTTCTTTTAACCGGCTCACACCTGCAGGCTTCCTGGCACTTCCTCTGCACTAGAGAAGGCAGTTTTTGTGTTTTACGGAAGATCAGATAATAGGAGCCTTGCTGTTCCTTTTGTTTTTGTGCATTGTTCATTAGCCTGTGAGTGTTGCAGGCACACTTGATATGCTTGGCTTGCTCCGGAGTAGAGCATCGCCTGAAAGCTTTAGGTGGTGCGACACAGGGTGAAGATGGGTTGGCGGAAAAAGTAAGGTTTTTTTTTTTTTTAATGTGAAAGTGGCTCAAATTAAAACTCACAGTTGATGGGGCAGCCTGAATGGCTGTGGCCTGCTGTTCTTAACACAGCGGAGTGACAAGGAACGAGGTTCTGTGCTAGACAGTGCAGTTTTGAGACACAAGAAAATGCGTCGTTAAATAGCCCTTGCTCCTTTTATTGGTGCCATTTTTAATTCACTTGAATCAACAAGCCTACAGACTCTCAGTAGGTATGGAAAGGAGGTGTACTGGGCTGTAGAGAAAATCACACGGCGATTTATGTATCAGTAAATATATAGAAGACTGAAATCTTAGAAATGATATTGGTTGAATACCAATTGGGGCGAATGGTCACTCAATTTACATGAGAAAAAAAAGGAGTTTAATTTCTCCTCCCTCCCTTCTGGAAAGTGTTTTGGTGTGCTAGAATAGCAAATACCACCCCCACTCATTCTCTCTTTCCCTCTCCCTCTCCCTCTCTCCCTCTCCCTCTCTCTCTCTGACACACACACACACACACACACACACACACACACACACACACACACACTTGCTATGGCCTCAGGCAAATCTAGGACTGAAGAGGGTCAATTCTTGGATTGTCTTCTTCCCTTTTGGACCTGACTTGAGGCTGCTGTGTTTGAAGGGCACAGAAATGTTCCCGTTTAGATCCAGGCTTGGGTACCTTTGTAAGTGTCCACACTAAGGAAAGAAAAGCTTATCTTCAGGTATTCAAGAATCTCATCTTTGACTCTGT
>CM057838.1:25240778-25318278 GCA_030068075.1 Paguma larvata
CCTGTCAATTTTTTTATCACTATGCAGGATATGCCTTAACCGTAAGCATTTCCCTTGGCATCAACTTTAAGCTGATTTCCAGTGATATTTAAATGTGTGACTATAAAATATTTCTACTGGCATTTCCTTACTAGTTAGCAGCTGTTACAACAGCCTCCAAACATCCATTAAGTAAAGAGAGATTTGTTTGGTAATACAGATTAATAAGGAAGTGATCACAAGGCTAGGACTAAAAGTTTTAGGTGAATACAAGTACGTTGGCTCCTAACTGGAAATTGTATAAACAGACAGATTTTCAATAAGAATGTTAACCTTCAGATGAATTCCATAAAGTATATGGAGGGTAGCTTAACATGTTTAATTTCAGACATCACCAACAGTAATCAGATAGGGATTTCAGAAAACAATTTATTCCATTTCAATGGAATTTCCATTTTGCTAGTTGTAATCTCAAATATGTAAATGGTAGCCAAAGCTGGATATGATGCTTCAGTTAAGAATTTTTTTTTTTTTTTGCCCGTTGTTTCTTCTAGCATCTTCTTGCCAAATCTTCTGGAGCGCTTGTAATTTCCTCTGTACAGAGCCCAACAGGCTCATCAGCAGCAGAAGGTAAACATAATAGATGTGAGGAATTTCTGGAGATTTATGAGGTTTAGTTTTTTTGAAATGTACACTCTGTCTGGCTATGCTGGTGCACGGCCACATGTGGACTCTATGAATTGAAAATGTTATAAATGGGGCATCACTTACCCCTTGTTAAGAATAAGGTTTAGGAACAAAAGATGTTTTCTGTGAGAGTATTTAAAGATTATTGGCTTCTGAATTATAGCAATGCAATAGAGATGAAAAGAAATAATGAATACTTTAAGCCTTAAATTTTTAATCTTGGAATTTTATACGGATTCATTTTCCCTTGGTTTAAATATATTAATTTTTTATCTCTCTCTACCTTCTTAAACTTTTCTGCTTCTCATTTATAAGACCGGGAAAAAAAAACTGGATATCTGTACAAAACATCCCGACAATATCAGACAACTTCTGATGAAGACTATTGACATTGCTGACATTTGGCATGATGTACTGCCAAAAAGGAAATTAAAAAGTACAAGCCATTATCCTAAAGACCATCTGTTTATGAAAATAGTTAATTTCACATCACTTTGTTGAGAACAAAAATGATCCCTGGCGAAGGACAGACTATGCCTCTCTCATAATCATGATAGTTTCGTTGCTCGTTAAAACGATCCTTTAACTTTGTCCAGAGACTTTATCGATACTAATTAATCAGCTTTAATGCTACAGACATCTCAGAATCTCAAGAGTGCAGGTGATCTTTTGGGTCAGGCATTTCTCTACTTCTTTTCTTTTACATATATCTTGCTAGAAGAGTCGAGCACAGCATTAGAAGTACACGGAAAAAGGCCTCTCGTTCCTGCCTTTGTTTACCAGTAGGGTTGCCTGATGGAAGGGCTTATAATCATGGGTACGATTCTGTCACGGCCTCACAGAATGGCATTGTTTTCAAGGACTTACATGAACGATAGCATGGAACTTATGGAGATGATTATGACGATGAACGTCACTTTAACCTGAGTCACCTTCCACAGAGTGTTGGAAAGGGGGAAAAGGTAGTCTTTTATAACAGCCATGTTTTAATTAGCAGCATGTGACACGTTGTTGCACGATGCGTTTAAAATCAGAAGTGTTTTGCTTGGTCGCCTCATGATTTTGTTTCTCGCGAATGATGGTGCTTCCTACTTCAGCTTGATTGCTAAAATTGAAATGCCTACCATTTGAATATAAGCTTTAGAAGAATAACGGACCCTAGTGTTCTTTTTTTTCCCCTCCTTTCCTTCCTTCTCCTCCCTCCCTCCCTCCCTCCCTCTCTCTCTCTCTCCTTCTTTCTTTCTTTCCTTTCATATTGATTTTGTTATATCTCTCCCCATTCACTGTGAGGCTAGACTAAGACTGGAGAAAACTAAATGTTTCATTTTGCTGCATTCTTGTGTAATATACATAAAATATGTGTGCACCTTAAAAGCATTATGGTATCTTTGAGACTAATAGTAAGGTAACATACTTCAAAAAAGAGTGTAAAATAGCCCTCGTTGGAAAATAACATTTAATTATTAATGAGACCAAGATATTGCCTTGAAATGAAGATGGGCTTTTGTTTAGTTTTGTGATATTTTAAAACAAAGTAAATAATGACTTTTTCTTTTCCAACCTGGTTCATGTAGGGCTTGCTAGCGTCTACATGCTAAATACAAATAAACACGCTAAAGATCTTAAACAAATTAAGCTATTTGCCATTTCCCATTTTTGTAAGCTTTATGTGTGTTTCTCATCTGTGGTTATTTTGGAAGCAGGATTACTGCCTAGCAATTCCCTCTTGTCTGTGAAAATTATTTATAGGAGGTGAAGTAGTACAATGGTGTTAATCCAGCTTTTTAAAATAATCAGTCTGCTATGCATACAATATTTATGTTATTGTCTATGCAGGAGTTTCTTTTTCTAGAACCATTCTTTATCTACCAAATTTCTTTTTTGACAAATGATATTGGATTACCAAGTCACAGCTGTGTATGCCAGTTGATGTATTGCTGTAGGATTGATAATTCATAAAAGCCCAGCACCATTTGGGGGTTAAATTTTTTTTTAGCTATGAGAAAATAAGGCTGCCTGCTAGATTTTTTTTTCATTTCTGTTATCTAAGTTTTACCAGGTTTTAGACTAGTTATTGACTCAGTAAATGTAAAAAAAAAACGTTGATATGCTGTCAATATTAATGTAGATGTCAGACCAACACTGGTCCCTAATGTATGTAAAAGCAAGTATTTTTTACCTTGATACAGAAAGGCGGTCATGTGTGAGATTTAATATACATCCTAATCTGTCTTGTCATTGCTCTAGCCATGGGTGATGTGCTAATGTGTGGTCCGCCATTTTCTTTTTCTCTTCACACAATGGAGTAGATACCCATGAATGACAGTCAAGCTCCGCTCTGTAATTATTTTGAGGACAGTTAGAAACTCTGCAGGGTTACCTTTAGACTTAAAGTCTTTGACTTATTTAAATATCCAAGCAACATGTAATTAACAAAGACAAGCATCTTTTGAAGGTCCATTCTTAACCCTACTGAGAATTATTCTTCCAAAAATAAAAAGCCTGTCTTAAGACATTTTTGCCGTTTAAATACAATGAAATACTGAATCGGCTCGATCTTACACTTTACCCCAAGGCTATCGGCATCTTAACAGAATATGCCAATACATTTTCTAATTAGGTTATTTTATATTCTTTTACTTAATCAGAGTTGCTGTTTATTGAAATGACAAAATTCAACAAAATCAGATATGAAATACATAACTTATAGATGATATCTATTAGATCTCTTTATTTCTAATAAATGCAAATAGTGAAACACTACTTTTTTATTCTAGGAAATATTTTATGAAATTTTAATATCCTAAAAGGGAGTCCAAACAAACATAAATTTTTAATCATCAGGATCAAAAATAACTTTATTTACATAAAGTTATAATATAAAGCTCTTATTCTATAATGGGGAAAATTATGCTTTTGAGACTGTACCTTAATGAGTCAAATTAATTTTATTTATGTGGGCATCAACAAAATTGGAAAGCTGTATTCTAATGAAAATAGTTTGATGATATTTAGATATTTTGAACATACTCTTTAACAGTCTACAGATGCTAAACTTAGCACTGTGTATCTTCACTCTATAATGGAAATTAAAAGCATTGGTAACAATTTGACTATAGATATTTGCCAACAAATATTACCTTAGAAATAATCTCATTGGGAAGTGAAAAAATCCCCCTATTTTTAGCATAAATGTTATAAATTTGCCTTCCTACTTAAGTTTCCTACAAGTGGCTCTTCTTTTCTGAGAGTAGTAATATAAAGGCTAAATTGTTACCTTATGTTTTCATTGGATAGGTTTGTGACCACTGACAGTTATAATTTACAAAAATTACAATGATTATGGACATTAACATACTTGACAGGGGCTATTATTTTTATTTGAAATACAAAGACTTTCAGTGGATACTGGACATTCAGACCTTGCCTAGAGAAGCCGAGTGAGGTAGAGGACTGAGGCAATTGTCAAAGAGTTTAGACTAAGGTGACATGTTTTTCTCAATGATATAGATAGTTCAGAAGCAAGTGGTTGTTTAGCTTGAACGTTCTCTTGTTTCTTTGGATATGTCCTTTGTTGCTAAACTAGTTGTCTACTGCCGGTGTATCAGTTCAGCCTTGACTCTACATCTGAATTGGTTTACTGAGAATAATAACAAAAAGCAAATATTTGTTTGTCTTTGATTTCCTCAACTCCTGTAATTGGTTAGCAATACTATGTGACAGGTACTGTTATTCCTACTGTTATATAGACAAGGAAGCTGAGGCTTGAAGAAGTCAAGTCTATCGATAATTTTGCACAACTCCATTCTCCCAGTAATATAGCTGGGGTTAGAAAACCATTCCAGCTCCAGAATCCATGCAGTGAACTGTACCTTGGAAAATAATACTTTACAGAGAAAAAAAAAACCAGACATTTGGAGACAGAACTTAAAAAAAAAAGAAACTAGTTCCATGGTAATCCCCCACTATTTGCAATCAATAACCAACTTCTGTTTGTTATTCTCTTCTTCCTTTTCCTCTGCCAACTATCATTCTCTTCTGGGAAAACTACTAGCCCCATGTGGGATAGTTTCATATAGATACCTGATGTGAAGTCAGACATTGGGGACTATGAATTTTACTTTTTGAGCATTTTGTATAAAGAGATAATGTGAGCTTATAACATGTAATTTGGTGGGATTTTATTGAGGATATTAGCTTTGATAAGAGACAGACAACTCTAGGTAATGTGATACAGTACATAGGAGACACATTAATTGTGTCCAATTTTGAACATATTGATAACTTTAATAGCCACATCTTTCAGAACCCATAGTGTATTCAAGGCTCTGTTCTAATATCTCCTGTTAACTACGCCCTAAAAAATAAGAAAAATAAAAACTAACATCCTGTCATTCCCAAGCTAAGTTTCTATGCAATAAGTAATAATCGTATTATTGAGTAAATCTGAGAGAAAAAAATCTGAATAATTGAGTTCCTATAGGTGATATTTTGAGCAAGGGTCGCTTGTTTAAATTTGAAAATCAAGGGTGCCTGGGTGGCTCAGTTGTTTAAGCGTCTGACTTCAGCTAAGGTCATGATCTCACAGTTTGTGAGTTTGAGCCCCGCGTCAGGCTCTGTGCTGACAACTCGGAACCTGGAGCCTGCTTCTGATTCTGTGTCTCCCTCTCTCTCTCTGCTCCTCTCCTGTTTATGCTTTGTCTCTCTCTCAAAAATAAATAAACATTAAAATTAAAAATAAATAAATATGCAAATCAGAAGCGCCGTGACGAGACTATGTCATTGTTCACAACACTTTTGAGAGTGGGAGGTTCAGAGCTATTGGTTCACCATGATAAAGAAAAGTCAAAGCATGAGATTTATTGACAGCAACCAGTCATAGCATGATTGCTGTCATTTTCTGGGAAGACGAATGACCAACATATTTATTTACTATAGGTGGGTAGTCAAAACCTGTTAGCTCAGGGTTATACAATCTCTTTTCTGGTAAATAGTATGATCATTATGTATAGATGCACACTGTATATCCCATGTTTTAACTGTTTTGTATTATTTTTGAGTCAGCAACAATTTCATGATTTCTTTTTGCTTTACTACTGGGTGAGGCCCCAACAAAAAATGTCTTTGTATTCAAGGAGTTTATAGTTTAAGGAAAAACTAAGTGTTACAAGGTGAGTAAGAACAGGCCTAAGAGAACCCCGACAAGGTAGCAGATACATAAATCTAAAACAAGGTGGAAGACATACAGGATGAGAGAGGCTTGAAATACGGGTAGGATTTCAACAGGAGAAGAAGGAAGTGGTTGGGTAATGATACTCCAGGTGAAATAAAACATGGCAAGCAAAGGCTCCAAGCTTGAAAACCACAGGGTATGTTGAAGAGGTCAGTGGTGTAGTTTGGCTGAGACAAAGGGTAAATGACTAAAAAGCAGGACTGGAAAATATGACTGACCGCAGGAGCCAGGCTTAGAAAAAGGTCATTAATGATTACTACTAGTAATAAGGAGGATATTGATGGTAGCAGACTTTACTAAACAATCTGTATATCCAACCTCTGTTTTAACTACTTTACACATATAAGCTCAGTTTATCTCTCACAGTAATGATACGCTAGTGGTTCCATTGTATTCCCTAGCTTACAAATAACAACATTGAAGGTACCTTCAGCTAAATAACTTGCCCAAATCTACACAAGTCATACCTGTCAAAGACATGGTGGTAGAGCAGTTTAGAATCTTATTGTTAAGGGAAAACGTTAGGTTGGATGGTAACATAATCTTCCCTCGTTAGGAAACCTTATTTCTTCCTTGCTTTTTCCCAACATGAACTGCGTGCTCACACTCTTCTCATACTGTTCACTTATGTTGTCCGTATTTCCAGAAGCACCTTTCTTCTTTCTTTAACAACACTTTGAATCTTTCATTCCCTCTTTCCTCAAAACCGCAATCTGTATTGATATATATCCCTCATCAATGCTCTTCTGTAGTACTTGCTGTTTCATACAACTTAGCACTCAATTACATATTGAATTTCATTCATGATTATTAATTCGTCCGTTCTAGTCTTGCCTCTTGGCCCTCAGTCTAGATTCTTTGACTATGTCTCTTGCTTCTAACATATCTTCCATGGAGTCCAATTTATGGTAGGGGCTCTGGTGGATTAACACTAATGGTTTCTGGGTTAGTTCTGGTCAGGTAAACCTTAGACACTGAAATGCCACTTTGGGGTAAAAGAAGACACGGCTGCTGACTAATTGAAAATTGAATTTCTCCCAAATCAATGTAGCTCAAAGTCACTTATCAGATCTGTATAATATCAAATTAAATAATCTCCTTTTGTTACCAAGAGCCAAGTTTTGGCTCTACAAAGGAAAAAATGAAATATTCACCGTGAGGTTCTGGGGTTTGGACCATACAAAGTAAATTGTTTAGTTTGATCCTTATTACTGTGTTGCTCATTTTTTGATAGAACCAATCCAGTTGATAATTTTAGCATCCTGTCAACATTAACCTGTCAACATTGATTAAATCAGCCACTCCAATAAAATAATTCATGAAAACGTTTATTTCACACCAATGTGTTATTTTGTATTCTGGAAACGTGATGATCAAAGTATTTATTTATCATTATGAGGGTAGACAATGAAATCAGCTGGCTCAATATGAAGCGACTCTCGTTATTGCGTCGCTGTTGGCTCACGTTAGACTAAACTGACACACGATTGTCAAAGTCTTCAGCAGAGCAATCAAATGTTCTGGCCAAAATCCACCCTGGGATGAGAAGGAATTAATATCAGAGCACGCACCAACAGACTGTTTTGACTATCTACAAGATGGTAAACAAGCATTTTGGCTAAATTCCGTCTTTTGATTATGACATAATAGAACAATTTGAAAGAAGCATTTGTATGAAGTGCTCTAATGGAGAGTCACACAGCAAAATTACCAAGGATAATGAGTGAGGCTTAGGCTGTATCCGTGTGGTGCAAAACCAATATTTTGTCAGGAAATAAACATGTGCATATCATGGTAGGCAATTGTTTTTAGCTTCCTGTATTAATAGAGATAACTAAATGACTGCAGAATCTCGTTTTCACTTTGTGCCGCGAAGACAGTACATTTAGCATTGAACCAGTTTAAACTGATTTATACAGTCCGAGGAAGCCTTTCAGGACCAGCGTAGATCCATGGGCCAGAATCATCGCGTTTATTCATCTCCATTAATCAAATTAGTTAGATAATTGCCAAATCTCCATTTCAATTTGTGGATTTGAGATCTGAATTATCTTGATTTGTTTGTGTAGGGTTTTAAAAGTTTAATTTCTGTGCTATTCATGGAACTGAAAATAGTGTTAAATCATTTGAGAAATAATAGACTGTTCCATTAATGTCTTTGTAGTCCGTCATATAAATATGTAAATATATGTACATATGCATTTAGAAAAAGAATTTTTCAGATTCTAATGTAGGACCACATCCTCTGAGACACTGCAATTTCCTATATAAAGAAGCACTCAGATTTCACTTAAGATGTATAATATTTGCTTGATTTTTGTTTCACGTTTGATTTCTTGTGACGTGACAACTTCTCAAAAATTTTCTTCCTCATTACTATATAATTTATGTCGAAATATATGAGTTGTTCTATTGATGCTTATCTATTTTTGCATACTGGAAAGCCTCGAAAAGTGGTTCTATATATTTGGATGTATTTTTATGAGTGATTATATATAATGCAATGGTTCCAAAAGTAAAATTTATAATAAAGTTGTCTAAGACTTTTTGTAATAATAATTTATTGATTGCTAGTATGTTGGACACTTTTAAGTGTATTAGCTAATTTAACTTCATCATAGACAAATTGAGAGAAGGTTATTACTATCTCTGATTTTCGTCTCAGGACACAGAGGCACAGATATTATAATTAGGCAAAGTCACGCGGTTGGGGAGTGATGGAGTTAGGGTTTTTATCGAGAATGACGTCCACATTTTTAATTGTTATCAACTGTCACCATAATGCACTTTTTTTTTTAAATGGCATTTTGAAAGGTTGGCAACCAAAGTACTCAAATATTAAAAATTTTAAAAAAGAAGTCTTAATTTGAAAAATTTCAGTTTTTCAAAAGTTTTTATATAAGGAAATATTAGCTTGAGGTAAAAACTTCGGTACTAAGTTTGAAAACTAAAACACTGACAAAATTTAATTCTCTACTACGGAATCAAGTTCAGTCTTCTGTAAAAAGAATTAATCTCAAATTTGAAGTTTGGGGAACTTGTTAGACAAATATTAGTTATCTTTTTCTTGGCCAGTGTTTTGGGAGGTGGGACTGTAAAAGACACCCCGTTCTAAATCCAGCAACATAATTCCCAGGTTGGAAGAATTCAGTTACAGAAGCTTGCTACCTTTTAGGTTCCCAGGGGCAAAGTTTGCGTTTCCAAACAGCCTCCTGCGAGCACGGGAGGATGGATTACTGAGGTTGGCCTTGGCTGAATAACAACCACTCAACCAGAGAAGAATTTTTAAAGGGTCCAGGAGGCCTAAGCCTCGCAGTGTTCTTTTTGGTTGATTCTTTCAGACTAGAATTTTTAAAGCAAAAAATTTCAGACAAATTCTTTTACATGGTACTTTATTCCAATTTGCTAAAACAAAAACGAGTCAGAAACAGATTGAAAACACGTTTGGTTAAATATAGCCCAGCAAGACTCCTCACCTTTTCTCTGAGCAAAAATAAGTCTTTTCTTGCTCTTCCTTGGAATATTTTTCAATCAACCACGTAATTGTCTGAATTTCAAGAGTCGTGACAATCTTACTTTATAAATTCTCCCGTCGCTTTTTATACAGATCACCCTGGGCCGCTGAATCCATCCACACTGGGCACCTTCACAGCTTATGTGGTGGCCTGAAACGTGAGGTGTTTCGAAGATAATGAATGATTAGTCCAATGTGCTTAAGTAAATTTGGGGGGGGATCTCTGTTATTCTTATGGCTTGATAGCATATATGTAAGCAAATTACCACCACATTTTCTTTTTCTTTCTCTCTTTCTCTTCTTTCTTCTTCTTTCTTTCTTTCTTTCTTGCTTTCTTTCTTTCTTTCTTTCTCTTTCTTTTCTTTTCTTTTCTTTATTTCTTTCTCTTTTTTCCTTCCCTTCCTTCCTTCCTTCCTTCCCTTCCTCCCTCCCTCCTTCCCTCCTTCCTTCCTTCCTTCCTTCCTTCCTTCCTCCCTCCCTCCCTCCCTCTCTCTCTCTCTCTCTCTCTCTGTTATTCTTATGGCTTGATAGCATATATGTAAGCAAATTACCACCACATTTTCTTTATCTTTCTTTCTTTCCTTCTTTCTTTCTTTCTTTCTTTCTTTCTTCCTTCCTTTCTTTCTTTCTCTTTCTTTTCTTTTCTTTTCTTTATTTCTTTCTCTTTTTTCCTTCCTTCCTTTCCTTCCTCCCTTCCTCCCTTCCTTCCTTCCTTCCTCCCTTCCCTTCCTCACTCCCTCCCTCCCTCCCTCCTTCTTTCCTTCCTTCCTTCCTTCCTTCCTTCCTTCCTTCCTTCCTTCCCTCCCTCCCTCCCTCCCTCCCTCCCTCCCTCTCTCTCTCTCTCTCTCTCTCTCTCTTCTTTCTTTCTTTCTTTCTTTTTCTTTCTTTCTTTCTTTCTTCTCCAGAGAGAGAGAGGGAGAGTGTGCCCAAGTGGGGGAAGAGACAGAGGGAAAGACAGACTCTCAAGCCAGGCTCCACGCTTAGCACAGATCGCAACTCAGGGCTCGATCCCAAGTCTCCGGGATCCTGACCTGAGCAGAAATCAAGAGTCAGACACTCAACCTACTGAGCCACCCAGGAGCCCCACATTTTTGTAACAATTTTGAGGATATATTTTTCTGTCCATAGATACTTTTACTGCATTTCAATATTAGGACATTTCCTCTTTTGATAAAAAGCACTAAACTTATTGAAAGAAGACAGGATGGTAGAGTAAAGAAGAAAAACCACTTTACTATGTTAATAGTACCTAGAAAACCTGATTTTAATCTGTCTTAATCTTAACTGGGGAAAATCATCCAATATCTCAGAGATTCTATTTAGCTAAATTATCTCTAACTTCTATGAGTTTAAGGTCTACCCTGTAACTACATAACTATTAAACCTTTAACTCTGCAGATATTTTCAAATTTAAATTGTATTTTTTTCAAGAGATTTTGGGATTCGGTTAAGAAGACGGTGACCTTAAATATTCATTTGTCCTAGAAGAAGGTTTTAGAATTAACTACAAACCCAAAAGTGAATGCTATATGGCCAGAGCTCTGGTCCAACCTCTGCCATTCCATCCAAAACAGTGGTTCTGTAATGTAAGAGCCACAAGAAATCCAGAGATAAATACAATGTCAGTTCACAGTGTGCAGGTGTGTTGCCGGGGGGGGGGGGGGGGGTTTGTAGAAGAAAGCAAGGAGTGAGTGGATTAATACCAATAGACTTTACAGTTCTGAAGTAATTAGTAAGCTGTGCAGGTGTCTATTAAAAGTAACTGACAATAAATCTTGGTTTCTCTTTTGAATATTGCTTTGGCTTCACAAGTGCCTCCAGGGGCACAAGAAAACGACTCCAAGATTAATTACCACGATAGGTTATTCCCAATAAGAAATTTTAACTGTGTTCTTTTAAGTGGGTTTATTATTTGTGTTATCATTAATACAACCACTAATAAAGATCATGGTTTAATCATTCCGAAAGACCATTGGACAAGAGGATACATTTCTTTCTGTAAAGAGGATCCAGCATAGAGAGATCCTTAAGTAAAGAGATCTTTGGTTTGCCAGAAGTTGTTTGTCCCAGGGCGGGCCTGATGCAGCTTTGTTCTTCTCAAGATTTTAGGAGTGCTACAGTTGTAACAAGGTGTCCAGGTTTCTATTGTCTGCTGTTTCCCTAAGTGGAGTAACTAATTACAGGTAAACTTAGCCACAAAGTGACATTTCTCCTAGCTTATCCATCTGCTCTTTTTTGACACCCCTGCCATTAACTGTCATTTTCCTTTAAATATACGGTGAATCTGAAAGGCCAGCTCTACATCACATCATTTCAGATTAGGGGCAGCTCCTTTGAGTTGAGTACTGTTTAGGTGTCAGAAAGGAGTCCCTGACCTCTCTGGAAGCACATTGCCGCGGGGCCTTAATTAGCACTGACTCCAGCCATTACTGAAGAGAAGGCAGAGGAGAACACATCATTTTTCTACTGAGGAAGTTAGTGTCTGACCTAATAACTTGTCCAGACTCACAGGACACTGTAAGCACACAATAACAATGGGCCCTATTCCTCTGCTTCTGCCTCATGTGAAGCACAGAATGGAGCCAAGAATGAGAAGGAATCACGGTGACCTCCCAAGGACCAGTTTAGAGTTGCTTCTGCCTTTTATTAGGGGGTGAAGTAGGATTGCCTTAAAAAAATGTGGCGGGCATGGAGATTTTCTCAAATTTATGTACTTAAGATTATTTTAAGTGATCCAGTGTGTGTCTGTATGCTTGAGCGTTTGGTGATTTATTAAATACTTTTTAAGAGAGTTTTCTTACTGCAAGAGCAGTTTTTAAAAGTGAAATAAAGTATTTTGATATTGAAAATCCCTACTTGGTTTCAAGTTGTAAACGGAGTAAAGTCTTTGCTGCAAATGCATCTCTTTAAAAAAATAGACTCATTTTGAGAAACCTACATAGCTTTGCTTTTGGCCTTCTATAATTATAACAGATGGACTTCTAGGGTCATGGTGGCTGCTATAAAAATGATTTCACTTCACGCACCTTTTCTGGGATCAGAAGCCCTAAAGCACAGTTTAATTTAGTATATTCGCCATTTTCTTTTTCTTGGTAAACTCATTTAAGACTCCCCATGTAAAAACACTGTTAAGAAGAGGTCGACCTGTAGTTTCATTTTGTTCCCTTTCCTTTCTTTCCTTTTTTTATTAAACAATAATTTTAATAATATTAAGAGCATCACTATTGAAGGATCAGTTGCATACTTAATAAACAAAAATAATAGGGAGAAAAATAGGAGTCATACTCATGAGTATATTAGACTATGTTGATTAGGAATGCTCTTTAAAAGTCACCGTTGAAGTATATGCAATCCACTTAAAATCGATCCTCTTGAATAGGAAAAGCTGACCTGGTACCCACTAGAGCCTTCTTTTCTGAGTCCTCAACACAACCAGCATTTTAAGTATGCTAGGGTTTTTATTTTAACATAACTCTTTCCTCTATTATAGTGCTCTCTCTGTCACTTCTACTACAAACACAACATTCCTAACATTGACGGCTCAGCTACAGATGGTTGGTTACATGGAACTGGATTCGATATGGAAAGATCCCAATTTTAAGCACTTCTTTTGTTCATCTTAATAATCATTTTCTTTTGAGTTGGAAAAACGTTGGTACTATTATAACCGGAAAGTGAGAATGTCCTGCAGTGATAAAAGATAAATACAAGTACTTTCAAATTTTTGGCTGAAAATATACCAAGAGTTTTTTGTTGAGGTTGCTGTGGAGGCAGGTTTCAGTGTCAGATTCTATTCTCAGAAGAGCTTCTCATACCTTTTACATATAAGAAGAGATTCTTCTAGACAGAATCCAAGAAAAGGTGCTCTGAAGAGTTTGCCTTCATATATAGCCACAGGCTTCTCCTGCTGCATGGCAGTGTGTCTCCGTGCTGTTAAATGCAAAAGTTTGACCCTTAGAACACATGGACGGCAATGAGATAATACAATAAATTCCTCCGTATACTCTGGATGGTAAAAGCAACCTGGAAAAACATTTTACACAAGAGACCATGATTGTTCCCTCTCATTAGTCTTCATTCTCCCCATCTTTTTTTTTTCTGGAACCAAAGTCTTAGTGTAACTTAAGTATGAAGCCATGCACTCAGACATAAATGTAGATTTGTAGTTCTACTTAAAAATAGTGTTTTATACTTATATTTTATGTGATTATGTAACTAGCAAAAGAAGAAATCCTACCAAATTTCTTCAAGTCTTATTAAAATGGGAAGAGACGGAGAAAGCTGCCGGCCTGTCAGTCTTCCTTTTTTAGTGGACAAATCAAGACTGTCCTGTGGTCTCTGGCCCACCTGTCGGCCTGCTAGGAGAGGTTCAAGTACAAATTCACCTCCTCCTCCCCTACCAATCATCTAAACCGTCTCTTCAAGTCTGAGAGGAAACGGAAGACAAGATGCAAACCAGCCAGTAAGTTCACCATCCACTGTAATTACACCTGATAACAGAGGAACAAATTCTCAAATAAAACTCAGTGAGAGTCTGAGCTTAGAAAATAAACTTCCTTTCATTTAATAATGTCGACAAAAGCAAAATAGTCTCCACAGAAAAGAAGAAATGTTAACTTTGGGTCTTCTTGATCTTCCTAATAAAAGTAATTCAGGTATTTAAATAAGTCCCAGTCACTGCTCTCCAAGTCTCCCCACATCATTTAACCTTTGCTTATCTCGTTAGTTTTAAAGGCTCATGTTTAATTTTCATGAAATACACACCATGCACTACTCTAAATACCATTGTGAAAACTTATAAAACTGACAGTTCCTTTACAAGCATTGAAACCTCTGAAAAGATTCAAAGGATTGGGTTGTGGAATGGGAAACGTCCGAGGGTTTTCTGTGGGGGCTTGATGCAGGACATAAATGCAAACGTATGTAAAGGTTACCAGGGAAGGACTGGGGAGCCTAAACATTAACAGTAAGGTAGGGTGGGCAACCACATCAACTGACTTGTGTAGAAAACTTGTATTGGGAAATGATGAAAATGATTTTGAAAAAGTCAGAGATTTTATGGAAATTACATCCTTTCAGTGTAGGTGAGACATAGCTGAATATTACATATGTATTATATTTACAGAAATGACATCATTTTAAAACAGAAGCCATAAGGGCATCTGGGTGGCTCACTTGGTTGAGTGTCCAACTTTGGCTCAGTCCTGATTTGCGGTTCATGAGTTCGAGCCCCACATCAGGCTTGCTGCTGTCAGCACGGAGCCCGCTTCAGATCCTCTGTCCCCCTCTCTCTCTCTGTCCCTCCCCTGCTCATGCTCTGTCTCTCAAAAGCAAATTTTAAAAAAATTGAAAAAAAAAACCCAGAAGACATAACTGATCTCTACATAAATGTGTATGTACACACATATATATACACATATACGTTAATATTTAATATGAATTGCAATTTTTCTCTGTAGTATATCTTAAAGGAAATGCATTTTCTAGAAAACTCTCTAGTATAACAATAAAATCTGCCTTTTTGATCCTTTATTGTAGACATATATATAGACGTATAGACATATATTATGGACATATCTTTGGGGATTTCAAATATATGCCAGGATTTGTCTTGTATTCTGAATTCCCATGGTCCCCATGCTTTCAGCTGGGCTTTGGGGTGGTGAGGATGAACAACAGCGTGGTTAAACAAATATACCATAATACTTCAGTGGTTGAGCGCTGCCTGGAAGAACCAGAACCAACTGTAATTGTCTAACCACACTACCCTGGAGAGTTGAAAACCCAAAACCCTGGGTAGGTCTGAAAACTTCAAGTGTCCAATTTCTTATTTGTAACTTTTCAAAAAAGAGTTATTGCCACTCCTACTGATAATGTTTCCGTAATTAGGGAGAAAAAGTGCAGACCGTTTAACCGCACTGTAAAGCATTTATAAATTTAGAGATGGGTTTTTTTTTTCCCCTCGTTTTCTGATTTCTCTTCCTACCCATCTCTTTCTTATGACTCCCTACACTGGTGCATTGAATGATTCCTAATAAAAGCTAATGTTTTCCAGGTCTAGGCAATGCGTGACTGTGCCTCGATAAACCTTGGGGGGGGAAGATGGGATCTCCTCCGATTTAATGTGGCCCTCTATAGGACTGCTCATGAGGCAGAAACTAGAAACCACTAGGACCACAACATCCCCACCTTTTGGGCGGGCACTAAGAGATCAGCCAGGCCCATTATTTTTGTCATTTATTCAGTCCATTGGTGTATCTTCTGAATGCAGCTTGTCCTCGAAGTAGTAGCAGTGGTTTCGCACAATTTGCTCACGTCTGAAAATTAAAGACTTGCTACTCTGTTCGCTCTAATGCACGAATTTGGAAACGACTTTTTCCAGAGACAGTGTTATGATTTCTTGAGGACATTATTGATCTCTCTGATAAATGGGCATTTTTAGAAAACCACGAACATGAGACTCCGTCTCTGTAACCGAAAGATCATGACATAACAATCCAGAATCTGGAAATGGAGAATCAGCGCGAAGCTCCTGTTTTACACCTGGGCCTTCGTCCTGGGGTTTCAACAGGATTACGGGGAAAAGATGGCAGACGAACCACGCTCATTGTATAAACGTCATAATCTTAGTGTTTGTTTTTGCCAGCGAGTAGCGTATTTTCTCAAAACTGCAGATTACGTTTAAGAAACATCTAGTTTTAAACAATATTTAGTCAGCCTTTTTACGTACTTTAATCAACTCGTTCTGCTGAACAAGGTGTGGAATTGATAGCTGCTATTGATTGGATGTAGCATTACCTAATCTTCACTAAATGTAGGAAGCTTTTCAGATTTAGAAAGGTGGCAGAAAGTGTCTAGTAATGACGCTGCTGGGAATTCAAGCTCAATACTGTGGTCAGTGTAAAAGTGATGTAACTATAAGAGGTATTTTATTATAAGCTGTCGGTGTTACTAAATGCTTGACCTGGTGTATTTGTGGAGTTTTGGTGTGTGTGTGTGTGTGTGTGTGTGTGTGTGTGTGTGTGTGATTACTGTACATAGCAGATGTTTCCATATTTTAGTCATTTAAAACATTACTAGTAATAATTTCTATTACCAATAGTATTGCCATTTTTTGTATACTAGGAATCTAGTATTGAAACTTGAAAATTTTACGGATAAAGGAGAAGATGGTATTATAGAATAGAAAGGAGATTGCATTAGGAATTCAATACCGAGGAAAGGTACACGAAATCATTACTAAAATAGATATAAACGTGACCTTCACTGTGATTCAGTAATTATCCTAGTCCACACTATGGTGTATGTATCATGATTTTCCTTTTTTCTCTTTGTTTTCATTTTTATCTGGGTACTTCACTGGTGAGTAATTGCTAAAGGGAACCTATTATGCAAGGCGAGCATTCAGTTTGCAAGTGAATTTGCTGGTAGCTATTGCCACATTGGAACCTCACTAATGTATGTAAATTAAAAACTCTGGTATTCGGAATTGCTCCTGTTTGAAATAAAAACAGAATCTGATCATTACAATCTGCAAGCCAGGTATTATCACTGGACTAGTGAGCCGCTGATGATAAATTGTACCGAATAGCTTGTGGATAGAATATTTTATCTCCGTTCTCTATCACACGGCACTGCATAAAATAAGAATGATTCATCAAGCATGAGAGCTGCTGGTTTATGAAATTCATTGCTCACGGCAAGTGTATTTTTTAAAATTCAAAAGACAAAGCAACTCACAAGGGTTATTTAGTAATCAGTGTGAATTACTTCTAGGTAGAAACCTTAGTGGAAAGGAATTAAAAATACATTTGCTGTACAGGAAGCATTATTGCAAGAGGGGATATAATTTGACTACTTCCCAGCTAAGAGCCTTATTTTGACCACATTTGATTTCGATGCCACCTTATTTTTTTCCAATCGAAATTACATAATCCATCGTAATGGAATCATACATCGACTAAGGTGGCGTCAAACTTAGAGCAGATCTGTCTGCCTCATCCTCTCCCTTCTATCCTTTGGCCTGCAGAGGGTATTTTGTTTATTCAAAGGGACATGTAAAGAGGAGAGGCGCAATATAAAGTCATCCTTCTTTCATATTTACAATACGAATGTTTCATTTCTTCTTGTGTATTGATGTCCCAAGGCGATGTTCCAAATGAAAAGATAATAACTTATGAAGAAGTGTCAAAAACTAATTAAGTTCTGTAACTTGTTTTTCCCTCGCGCGGGGTATATTTTTCATCACACTGTCCAGTTACATGCTGAGATTCTTGCTAACATTATCACATGCCAGTCACACCAAGTCTCAGTGGTGCCTCTCCTTCTGTCATTATTTTCAGCATCAATTAATTTTCTTCTGACCTCGCCTTTAGAGAATGTAGCAGGGAATTATCAGCACATGCTTCGCAGTCTATTTTGAAGGCATTAGGCCACGGTGCGCATTCAAAAATGGAGTCGGCCAAACATTATGTTTTCTCACCTGCGGGGTTGCCTAGTAACCTGAATTAAGGATTTTCGCCAAGCCTTCAAGACAAATAAACACGACTGGAAGGCAGGTTGACCCAGGTGGGAGAGTCAGACCTATCGATGGAGATCAGAATTTCGAAGGAGCCAATAGAAAACAGAAATCCTCGTTAACATTCATCGTGGAGACAGTCTCCATAACTAAATACATCCGTTTCACTAGGCCGAGCGAACACTCAGGAACAAGATCGTCTCTCACACATTTTCGAGTGTCTATGAAGCTGTGTTTTGATTCTCTCTTTTATCTCGCTATCTCTTTCAGGCCTCGAGTGTACCATTTCTATTTCTTTAATGAAGTATTGATTATTTCGTGAAAATATTAAAACACCGCCTAGAAATGCTTCATCGTCGTGGTGTAGATATAGGTTCAGGAAGCATCTTATTGCCTTCTTCTATGGCCTGCCTCCTTATATACCCCACCCGTATACCCCCAGTGTTCACGTAGTTTTCACTGGATCACAGCGAGAAATGAAATTCCTACTCTGGCGTGTTGCTTTTGAAAAGAAAGCTTAGCGTATCATAGAAGTGGGGGTTATTCTTTCTAATACCGTTGCAGTTTGTCCTTGACATGTTGGATTCCTTCAGACAGTGTGTGTGTGTGTGTGTGTGCGCGTGTGTGTATGTGTGTGTGTTTTGTGAGGAGGGCCGGGGAGGGTGGGGGGAAGGGGCAGTTCCTCCTGAAAGGTACAAAGTGAAGGAGTCGCACAATTAGGATGTTGGCACATCCTGACAGTTCTCTGCAAATGATGGTGTCAGGCCACAGAGGGGCTCAGGGTGGCAGGAGTGACATTCACCCTAGCAAGATGGAAATAAACGCCCTGTTTGATAAGAGAAAACAGACAATTTATGTCCACCCTGAAGAGTTACCAGCTAGTGAGCCATTCCTATGGGTCAAGTGCTGCATTTGCATTTTGATGGGATGTTATCAAGTAATTAATGCACCAGTCAGGATTTATTACCTCAGGAGCGAACTGAAAGGTTCATTACAAAATCGGTTTCACTTGAAGATAGGCATTTCCTCAGAGTTAGCTTTTGACATGTTGTTCCTCGCTCTCTCTGCCCGTGGCAGCCATGGTAGAAGGCCAGTGAGGTGAAATTCATTGCTTAATAAGAGCATTCACTTTGGGTATTCTTGTGATAATAAATGTATACATCAAGGCCGCACTGCCTTGTCAGTTTAATTGCTTCTTGTGCTCCTTAACAAGCCAATCTTAATCAGTCTGGACCACGTTATGAATAATTTAGGGATCAGCAGACTTCACGCTTAATAAGATGTACTAGATTATAAAACTTAAGTGCACTGTTTATAGAAAGCATGCAAAACACTTTAAGTTTTTATTAGCAGCAAGGAAAAAACAAGCAGTGAGTTATTCTAACATTTGCAGTTTGTGAGCAACAGCTGTGTTTCTTAATGCTGTAACCTCCTCCACTTTTGTCGAAGGCCGCAGTCGGCCTCTCGGCCTCTCAAGCCTTCTAAGCCTCGGTGAGACATAATGGGAAATTTGAGCAGGCTATGAGATTAAAGCTCCGAATGGATGGCCAACCAGCAATTGTCATTTTAGAAAACATTCTTTTATCTTTTTAAATGCAAAACAGACCTTATTTTAAAACAGTTTCCGATGGCCGAAAATACCTTTGTGGTAGTGGTGTTCTGAAGCACACATGAATTTGTAACTTCTTTGGCTACGGAGAATGGACATTGAGCCTCCTAACTTTCTGGAGCAAAATAAAAATAAAAAGATGTCCCCTCTCTCTCACAGTGCATTCGTCACTTAGCACTGACTTTGAATAATACTGAATGCAAGATATCGTTTATTGCCAAAGTCCAACCAAAAGGCTTAGCTTTTAAAAAAGAAAAAGCAGGAATGTATAAAATTAGAAGAATGAGCAGATCTCCGTAAGGTTATTAAGATCTCTGCATTTAATAAATATTGTTTGATTTAAAAGGACCGTTTAACCTTATTGTTTTAAAAGAACCCTTTGTCCTCCATTTTACCTCAACATTTGTGGGCTATAAGTCGTCCATAGAGGAATGCATCATTCAGTTTATGACATCTAATAAAGGCCTACTGCAAGCATTAGAACCAGGTGCTTCAACCATTTTCCTTTCTGCTCCCAGCCTATTGTTCTCTTCTAACTGAGAGAGAAAGAATTCCATTTGGGCCAGCTTCGTTTTTATCACTTTTATTTAAATCAGACACATTCTAATAACCACGTACTTTCCTTTGGTGTTGCCGTAAATAATAAAATGTAGATGCGTGCGGGAGCATGCGTGTGAGTGTGCTCACATTGATTGAACAAGGACCAACACGTTTATATACTTTGAAAAAATATTGCATTTTCCGTAATTTGCCGAGGCATTAAAAGAAGGTTATTGTTGAGAATGAATTTATGAATCGAAAATATGTGTGGCAGTAAATGAAAAACAACTTCAAACCTATTTCTCAACCTATAGCTGGACCATCATACTCCTTTGTTCTTGTGCAGGTTAATAGAGATTGAGGAGATGGGCAGAGGAAAAGCAGTGCAATTTTCTGCTATTTAAGCTTGGCGAAATGGCACTCTTCAGGAAGCAGGAAAAAGTATGAAAGCGTAATAGGCATTTTAAAAGTAGAAGTCCATATAGCTGCTTGAGGGATTCTCAGATTTAGGCATGCATAGAATCGCGAATGAGATAATCAGCATTGTGAAATTGAAACCTGTCTGCTGCCTGCTGCTGTTCTTCCCTCTTTCAGTGAGTGATTTGTAACACTCATCTTCTTCAGGCAAGGCAGCCTTCAAGATTATCCAGAACTGTCAATAGTAATTGCCAAAGTATTTTATTACCTACAGAAAATCAAAGGAATTTTATAACCAACAGTTATCAAGTTTCAATACACGGTATAAAGAGAGCAATTTTAGTTGGAATACAATCGTGTTTGGCTTGCTTTAATGTTCTTGAGACAATTCCTGTGCAACCAACTACAACGTTCACTGTATTTAAGCTAGAGGCAAGAATACACATATGTACTTGTAGCATAAAAAAAATTACATAATGCCTACAAGCTTCTGCAAGCAAGTGGTTTTTAATTGCCATACAAACTCTGCCTTAGCTAATTACTTCTGAAAAGAAAGAAGGTTTTGTGAAACTCAAGATGACATTTGAAGTTCTGCCATTAAAGAAGTATGGTTTAACTGGGGCATTTTTTTCTATATGATATGGTACAAAATGTATCTTTGAGTTAGAAAATAAGACTTTACAAACTTTGGTATTAAACCGAATAGCTATAGAGTGCATGGTTGTATGTACACAGAGGGCTTTTGCAGTATGTTGAATTCAAGATTATTGGCTTTGGGCTTCAGAATTATTTTTACACCATAGGGACAGCTGCTTTTAAATAGTTGTTTGTGTTTTTAAGAGTCAATAATGTTTTTCAAAAGAAACATAAGAACAGAACAGCATTCCCCACAAACTTATTCATACCTTTATATTGGAATGTGAATACCTTTACTATGTAAGAGAAAATAATTAGGAATTCTTTATATTGACTGATACTTATTTAGACTTGAGGTCCTGGACTGCAGGACAAGGCCAAAGAAGGCTTTTGTATCCTTTTAGTGGTTCTGAGACCAAAAAGTGTGATATTTTCTGTGATAGTACATTTTTCACTAATTTCTGTCAGCACACTTGAGCTGTCAACCAACAGTAAGCAATATGCCTTTAACTATAAAGGCACAAATTTACTGTAAAATATTTATGAGCAAGGGAATTTCTTCTGTCTAGTACTGAACTGAAACAAAAATTTTCAAACTTTTGGAAGAATGTGTGAATCGATATCCGTGTGTGTATGTGTGCACACACACAATGATGCGGAGAGGGTCACTGGTATATTCAGAAGTTCATTTCATGTGAAAAAATTAGTATTAAGTTTTTTAAAATAAAATAGCCAGGACTTTCATATTTACCCATATAAAATGCAGCTGTACAATTAAGGTAGTTATACTTATTTGAAAATAGCTATTTATACTAATTCTTCCCAAATGGGCCCCAGATAGGCCTTTTGTTGTCATTGTTGTTTCTTAAAGTGTGACTCGCCATCCAGAGGTGACTGTCTAAGTGTAGTGGAAGATATCAGAATAGTTAACATGATCAAAATGTATGAGCCTTTCGTCTGTTGGATAATCCTGAAAACGTATAAAGGGGCTCGAATGATCGCACCCTTATTTTCACACGTTTTAGTTTGGGAAATATTTGATTTAATACATGCTACAATTTCAGAACTGAAAGTCAATATGAAGAGGAAAAGTAAACAAGAATCCTATAAATACACACCCCCAAATCATTAGAAATATCTCTGCCCCATTATTGTTTCATTTCATTGTCAAAACTCACTTTGACAACATACCATGCAAAGGCAGGGTGTCATTTGCATGAAGTAATCAATAATAATGTATATTTTATATTCGCATTAAACTACACAAAATTGATTTACACCAGATTTAGGAATACTTCTGTTGTAACACTTCATCATAATTCAAGTTTAGAATTTCTGCATTAAGCCCAGTAATTTCTTTAAATGTCTGAAAAAATACTCATCTCAGAATGAAACAAGGAATCCGAGACGGTTTCCCTTTGATGTTTCCGAAAGAGTAGAAAATATTCAAATGCCTGATTCTTGCCATGATAAAATATTATTTCATGAAAGGAAGGCTGTAGCTGTGTGAAGTCCTGATTGATTTAACATCAGGTCATTTGTGAAGTTTGAAACTAATAGAAGCAACATGGGTAAAGCACCTAGGCATTTTTTTTTAACCAAAGGGTTGAGTGTAACACAATGCCCCAAATTTCATTTTTTTAAGTATGAATCATTTTAATTTGTAATTTCAAAGCTATGTGTGATGATGTATAGTTAGTAGTAGCATTAGGATTCCTAATAAGAGAAATGTTTGAATGGCTGAATAGTTGTTGAATCTTTTTCACAATCAGAGGCCTAACCTATTAAGGAATCAAAGCTTTTACTGAGTAACATAAGTACCAGGAAAGAAAGATTCCCATTTAAAACAAATCACCCTTCTTCATTCCATAGACAAATCCATATCCTGAAGGAGGCAAAAAAAAATAAAAATAAAATTGAGCATTTTCATTGGTGTTTCAAATATATGCTTTTAAAAGAGACACCTGAATTTTCAGAATTTTCCCTGGCCCTGCAAAAGTACTCCATGGCGTGGAAACTTCTCTAAGTGCAGTTGATTAACATGGAAAAGAGAAATTAATTAATGATGTTTGTTGATTTGGGGTTACCTTGAAATATTTATTTATTTAACCAGTCCACAGCAAGGTTTAAAGTCGGATTAGGTGAGGTGAGAGGTCGAGGAGGAATGCCACAGCTGCACTTGAGAGAACGCCCCCACTCCCCCCGTCGTGAGAGCCTTGGAAAAGTGAACTGTTGCTATGTTGTTCACTCACTCGGTCAGATCGAAGCCTAGCTCAATAGCATTAAACTAGCCCCCATTTGAGAGATTTGTCTTACAAAACCCTGAAAACTGCTCTGAACATGCATACATTGATTTTGTTGCTGGATCTCCTGAGCTTTGATGAAAAGGCAGTCTCCGCATGCAGGTGAAAGGGGTTTACCTCTTCAATATTAAAAAGAGGAGATTAAGGATTTCTGTTCTACTAAGGCTGAACTAATCAGTGGCGCGCAAGGGTAAGGAAGGAGGCCTCATGCCTAATGCCACCTGATTTTCTGTGGGTTGAACAAGAAGTTAAAAATCCCCCTTGTGACCTCCCACGTGGGGAAACTTAACCATCAGTCCAGTTTGCATAGTTAATCAGATGGCATATAGCACATGACCACATTTGTTTCCCATACCTTACACAAGATACTTACTGACCTTATTAAGAGATATGCACTTCAGGTATAATATTGAAAGGAGGATGTCGTAAAGGGTAAAGGAAAAAAACATCGAAAGGAAATCAGATCATGAAGAGTCTACCTGATTTGGTAGTCACTGAAGATGTACAGCCATTGTGTATTTTTGATAGGTACTGTAAGTCTATTGCATTTACTTCCATTAAGGTAGGAAAAAAATACGATTTTCATAAATTTCTGGCTCTTTCTCTACAGAATGAGAATTATCACTTGAGCTCAGCAGAGAATACTTGGCATTTGTCCTTGGAATGAACAATGCTTACACTTTTTTTCCTAGTCAAAGATTACATGAAACTTTACTCTTTTTTAAAAAAAAAATCAAAGGATTATGGTACCTTTAGATAGTTTGCACACATCATTTCTCAGCAGGGACTTTCAGAATGAAACGAACACACCTCTACTACAGGGGAACAATTTTACACCCTGTAGCACTAATTCCTGTAATTATTTGTGTCCGTCTTAGCCACGATTTGGGTAAAGTGATATGAATCCCTTCTGAAATTATGGTGTGAGTAAGCCTTTAGGGGAGGCAAGAAGGGGTTTAAATAAACTAACCATGCTGGGAGATTTCATATGTTGTAAGATATCTGAAAATGTAACAGATTTATCTAGAATCAAGTCTTATCAACGGCGTCTTTGATCTATTGTAAAAAAATACAATAATGATTCTGAAACAAGCACTACAGAGGCAGATTGAGCTGGATAAGAGAATTTCAGAAATTAGATAACACTCATTTTCCATCATTTATAGGAACCACTTGGTTTGCCTCTTAGGCATATGCTGTCTGCCCTCTCTCATGACTCATGCAGTGTGGCTCAGCACGTGCAAGCAGATCTACTCCTCTCTCACTGCTAAATCACCACGTCCCCCTCACATAACATGTAGTGCGATCATCCAAAAGACAAGATTCCTAGCTCCAAACCATTTCTTGTCTTAAGTCATTAAGACGATAAGGAGCGAATGCAGGGAGAAAAATCCGATGGCCATTTCAAATTCCTGGGATCTGACCGGAGAACTATCGGTGTAGACTCAGGGCTATTCTTACCAAGGTAGTCACCGTTCCCCAAAGCCTGCTGTGAGAACAGCGTATTAAATTAATATTGGTTATAAATAAAACAGGATTGATGCCAAGAACAAAAAACCTTGAGCTAACAGTTTTTTAGGAGATGTAAAGCTGGCTAAAGTGATGATGCCTTATTTTGCAGGAAAGAGAAGGCATTTTAGTTAGGTCCCCAGAACGCATATTTTAGCTACTTCTCAGACTTTTTTATGATAGTATAAGTGGCAGTTCGTAGCTGTCCAGAGTTTGGAAGAACTTAACTTTTAATTTTTCGTTACGTGGATTTACGATTGGAATCTTCAAAAAAAATTTTTTGGTCATTTCCAAGTACCTCTAGAGTTCTTAAAAGAGACTTTATATACGGGGGTAAAATATAAATCTTCTTTTGGTCCCACTTGCAAAGCCAATCTATGAAGATGCCTTTTCACCTCTTTGATGTGATGGGGAAGTGTTAAATCAAAGTGAATCCCCTATTCGGGGCACTTCGGGACTGAATAGTGCTTAAGTCAATTGTCGCTCCTCCTGGGTGTGTGGACAGGGAACCAGCACCTCTCTCCAGATCAGAGAGGGCTTTGACAGGCATCCTGCGCCACCTGCTATCACTTAATTAGTGTCATCATCTGATTTCTAGTTGGAATAATGACATCATGTACTTTTTAGTACAGATAATCACTGTAATATATTACAAATTGTGTTATAGCAATATTGTGTGATTATGCTTTGAGAGGAGGGACCTTTTGTATTTGAGCATTTGGAACCCTGTTTTTTCACTCCCATCCATTCCAAATATTTCTTACAAGTTCAGAGCAAACTGAAAGATATAACTGGGGTAGCATAACTGCCGCAGACTTGGGAGACAGAGAAAAAAAACCTAAAAACTGATCTTTCGTGTCCGTAATAGATATTCGGAGAGAATGGATTAACTGTTCAATGTAGAGGTAATTATCAATAAGTTCTGTACAAGTGGAATTAGATGGACTGTTCTGTCTCGCTTGCCAGGAATTATGTCACTAAATGACTAGGGAGATTCTGGATGGACTAGCTTCCTTCTGGTACAGACAGCTCAGCCCAGTGAAGAATCTGAGAAACAGAGCCATAGGAAACAGAGTGGCATCCAGGGGCATTTTCATCTTTAAGCCAAAAAGAACAACTATCGTTTTAAATTCCTGAGAAGAGTGTCACTGCCACACATATTACAATCGAGGTTGTTGGAGATTCAGCTCTGTTAAGAGGCCATTCCCTGAGGAGAGCGTTTGGTTTTGTTTTGCTGATATAATATTAGAAACTGTAGTAAAGGGTGTGTAATCAATGCCCTCCTTCAGTGGCAATAAAGATATAAAATTTGATGCATAGTTTTGGTTTTAAAATACATGGATAAATTCTCCAATCTATGCATTTTTAATTCATTTGTCCATTTTCTATGATTGTCTAATTTTCTAAATCAGTTTTATTTTCATGAAAACTCTGATAAAAATAAATCATAAAAAGGCAAATATCAAAATAAAATATCAAAACAATTAGCATAGCTTAATGTGGTTTCTTGTAATGCTGTTGAATACATATGGCCTCAAACACACATATGCAGTATTTCCAATGGGAAATACAATTCTTGCCTTTAAAAATTCTATACATGATGACTTTTAGCTGTCAGCGATGACAATATGACCAGTATATGCAAGTTAGCGATCTCGTTAGTCAGTAGAAGCCAGTAAAGCCTTTACTACTCAATTGTTCAAAGATTTCGTTCACAGTTTCACAACACAAAATGTGCCATATCCAAACCACTTGCTTTGAAAAATAGCCCCTTAAAAGGCTTCTTTTTCTAATAACCAGCCAAATAGTCTAAGCAGTCTTGCTTCCATAACACCGAGAGAAAAAATATTAAACAGGAAGTGTAAGGTTGACTTACCTTTTCCTATATCTTTTAATTCTGTTTAAATGTCTATCCTTTCTTTGTGTCGGTTTGCGCATTCCTACATCTTGCAGTGTTGTACACCTCGAAGACCTAGTAAGCGAGTTAAAGGCTGATGACGCTAACGAATCCCAGCGCAAATGACTGAATCGATAGGAAACCAGCCACTGCTGTTTAAGTGTATCGATAAATGTACCTTTATTTTCTCTTGAATGGATAAGTGTCGCAGTTAAGAGTCCTATGGATCTCTTAATTGAAAGTTAATTTTAAATCAATAAAGTGAGTCATTTAAATATTGATTGGCCCTTTCTACACGAATTGTTAGCTGATTTTTTTTTTGCAACAACTTTGTTTAAATGCAATCAATAGCCCACAATCAGTATGTTCTATAAAAAATTGACAGATGTTCCCAAAATGCCTGCTAGGCATATTCTTATCTGTTTACATATGCAGCAAAGATATTTCAGTCCTTTTCACACGTACCTAGATAGTTATGACTTCGGGAATCACACACACACACACACACACACACACACACACACACACCCCTTATTTTCCTAAATAGCACAGTTGTTTTTTTCCTCTGTTACATTTAGCCTCTTACTCTACTGCACCTTAATCTTTCATTTACATCTCCAAAGGTTCGAAATGAAAAGATGATCTGATATCATGGTTATAGGAACCATATCGCCCAAACATCTCTATGATTGCAATTTGAAAAGGAAAGCAGTGTTTTACACCTCTAACAATTTAAAGACACTTGGAGATAAGAGTCTGGTACTTTTATGTCATAATCCATTAGTAATATGGCTTGAATGAAAGTCATCTTGTAATTAAATAAAATATTCTTGCCTATGTGAACATGTTTATCAAGGACAAGGCTAGCAATACTTTTGATATATGTACCTTCTCTTAGACATCACCTCGTTATCGTAACGGCAAATAGCCATGCTTTTCTTTTCCTTTCAAATTGGCAGAGGACAGGGAAGTTAAAATAATACAAATTGTATTACGTGAAATTCATCTTGATTAACCCGATGGGGTAAACTAAAGTACATAGAGCTTTTAGCCTATCAGCAAAGATGAACATTCTATTCACAGCTTCCTATGAACCATTCAGTATTTTCCTGAGAAATACTGTAGAGCTCCCCTTTCTACGAAAGGGCTTATTTTGAACAGGACTCCTGAAAATAGTCTAATACACTTGTGAGGCCATTAATTGAAGGTTCAAGGCTTTGATATTTTTTTCCCTTCCGAAAGTGACATGTGTGAAAATAACCTTTATTAACAAATGCGCTCTTTAATTAGAGAGGAACAAAATGAGTAATGTGAAAATCAAAACATATAAACAATAGAGCGTTACAGTAACTTACAGTTTTTTGTGTAGGGTTAGTGCTACTGACTAACCCAAATGACCCAAAGTTAATTTAGGGTGTCATGTTGACTGATATTTAACCGAAAAGGAAAAATACACCCTAATTATATTTCGGTTCTGAAGGCTTAGTCAAAACGCAAGTCCTACCATTAAACTTATAATATCAACAAAAGTGATAATGATGAAAGTAATAATTTTTCATCCTCCCTCTTTTGTGAAGATTAAGCAATACCAGCCTAACGTGTAAATATCTGAGGGTGGCTGAGCTGAGAGCCTGAGTTGTGATGCTACGTAATTCTAACTTTTTTGCCGTTAGCATAAACTTTCAACTGTCCTGCCAACCGACGTTTGTGTTGTCTGGCATCATTGTCCTCTTAATACAACATCTCAGAGCTTCAGTGACAGGAAAGCTATATCAAAAGGGGAGATTTCAAGGAAAGAGTGGGGTATCATTAGTTTATATGCATACGGGTTCAGCATGTGAAGATGCTGCGGCTGAGATCAGCCTTAAGATGTGACTGATAGCTCTTATTTGTCTGATAGAGCTGGCCAGGGAAATAGAGCTACAGCTGGTTACTTCATTAGGTCCTCTCATTGATTGAACCCTGCTGAAGTGATGCAGGAGGCTCCTCAGATAACTGCTGGTAATAGAACAAAATGAATTCTTATCACAGAGATTGGAAAGGCCATTAACCCTGGCCTCCAATGCTTTTCAGAGGTCACAGACAGGAAGCCAAGCGGTGACTGGGAAAACTGTTTTCTGTCTAACTACAGGTCACGTTAGAAGGGTGTGTGTGACTTTTTTACCCTTCGGCTTCTGTACGGTTGAGACTGTTATACTGGCAGATGTTAATAATCAGCTGTAAATAAATATTGGAACCAAAGAAGAAAAATGAGAAAGCACAGGAATTTATTTCAATAAATACTTAATAAAAGAACAATTGTTACTGCAATATTTACTGCCAGTTCTGCTGTAGTTTTAAAACTAATACTTTTTCATATAAAGTGGAAAGAGAAATGCATAGAGGCACTTTAAAAAGGAAATTTAATATGCTTCTATATAAAAATATTTCCTTCCTTCCTTTCCGTCCTTCAGAGATGGCGATTATAATTGCTCTTGGCTGCCCGGCTTCCTCTCCTTAGCGAGGAAGCCACCACCAGGCCATCTCAGAATGAGCATGACGCCCAGCTTGCCTTTCACCTGGTTGAAAGGAGTGTATGTCTAAGGAACAGTGCTATAATTTACATTTAATGCAACCTCTCGATTGACCAAGAGCCCACAGCCTCAGCTCGCATCGCACAGCTGAGGACTTTCCCACATTCGTCAAGTCCGTGCCACTCCAAGTGCAGCCAAAAGGACTCATCTATTTAAAACCCCAGCAGCACATGACAGTTGTTCTGCCTCTGAGAGGAGAGGAGTTCTCGGGGCTGCCTCTGGTACTTTTATGCGTTTATCTTGAGACAGAAAACTTCTGTAGGTGAGAAAATTCTAGCGAAGGATGCATCTCGTAGAAAGAAATGGAACGATTTCTCGTCATTACTACCGTGCATTATTTGCCTGTGTGTGCCTACCCCAAGATGTACTAAAGACTATTTTTAACAATATGTTGGTGGCTTCTAAACTTACGACTCTGATTTAATTTCAGTGTCTGTGGTTGCGTGGTATTTTCTGTTGGAGCCAATCTTTCACTGGGAGTTGGTTTATTTAAATGTAATTGGGTCCTGTGGATGGAAAAAAAAACCTACCGATTTTATGTCTTTGGAGACCCACCCAGACATTTGGTTTGGCCTTTGGTACATAAATAATAACAAGAAGGTGTATGCTGTCACTGCCCTGCTGGAAACAGCAGAAGTGGTTTGGCAGAAAAGCAACCGTAACAGATTACCCTGGATAAACATACAATCAGATGCTTTTCTGCATTAGCCTATGTATTTGTATGTAGATATGCATCATGGTGTATTGTATTTTGGAATCCTTGTAGAATAGAAGAACAAATGAGGAAAAACAGTTATTGTGGAGAACATACATATCTCAATTACTTTAAAGTAACGGAAAGGCTTAATTTTATGGGTTGATTATTTCTAGTCCAAGCTTATTTTAATTGAGGCAAACATTAACAGAATCATGTTTAAAGTTGCATTAAATAAACAGTGTCAAAAGCATCAATTTCTAAACTAAAAATTAAGTTCTATTGCTTGTTTGCATGTTCCTTTTTGGTATAAAGTTTTTCCGTTGAGGTAGCAAATATGCTTTAAAATCTAATTAAATGCATTCACTTAGCTCATTTATTAAGAAGGTTAGATTTCATTGTGATATTCAGGGAATGACACAAGCCTGGAATCTCAACTTGGGATACCTAGGTGAAACTCATGAAACTTTCTGGCTTGTAATTATTTAGTTGTGCATTGTGAACCTTCGTGGGAACCCTGAGTTCAGTTCATATTGTCTAACAGAGCGCAAGCATTAGATTTCTTTGCTGGTTTCCAGTGGAAGAGTATTTGATATACTTTGTGTTTGATTTCTTTACACAGTAAGTAGCATTTAGGTGAGGTTAAGTCAAATTTAAGAAACAGAGTAGACTTTGGAGGAAAAGAATATTGGTATTTTAGCTCCCCATCCTTCATAGGTAAAAGAGCCATAAATACTTATTTCCTGTGCGCCTTCAAAGATCTATACTATTTTAAGCATTTTGTCCCTCTTTTACCTTGAATGAGTTTAAAAAAGGAAAGAATTGTAGATTTAAGTTCCAAATGGGCTGTAGGGAAGCGGTATGCATTCTTTGAACAAATGTGTTTTTCTGTCTAACATGCTGTATAATTTACAACTGCAGGCCAAATATGTTGGGGATTTTTGTTATTATTTGATGGAATTCAATCTGATTAATTTCCCCAAGAACCTATGAGGCTTTATTGACATATTTTCAATGGCAGATATTAGAATGAACATTTAAGGCAAAGACAGCGGCCATGGTGAGGTTTAGGTACCGCAATGATGTTTAAACATTTCTGTTTTTAAACTGCCCATGGCCTTTCTTAGGATTTTCAACACTATCAACATCATGTACAGATAAAAGAAAACTTGTAAAAATTAGTCTCCTGGTAAGTTTTTAAAAATGGTTTTGTGTTTTTAAGACAAGTCTTGACTTCCAGATTCATTGAGGGAGAATAAATTCTGGCTTGCTTCTGGCCATTTTAATATGATTTGAAATGAATACTTTAAGTTTTCAATATGTCGTATATTTTGATTTTACCAAATTTTTTTTTTGAGAGTGAGAGAGAGAACAAGAGAGTGCACATGTGAGTGCAAGAGGAAGAGGGGGCCTGAGGGAGCAAGAGAATCTTAAGCAGGCTCCACACCCAGCGTGGAGACCAATGTGACGCGGGGCTCAATCGTAGGATCCTGAGATCACGGCCTGCGCCAAAGTCAGGAGTCCGACACTTAACTGACTGAGCCACCCAGGCGCCCCTTTGCCAAACGTTTCCGAAGCACTTAGTAAAGTCTCATGACAAACTTTTGTTTTGATTGAGAATATTTACAAGTTTATTAGAAGAAAAAAAAGGAACATTACAAAAGTTGGTAAGCCAAAAATATCAACATCCTTCAGTGTTTTATACTTCTCTTAAGTAATCAGTGATAAAATTTGTGGGTGAACTGGAGAATTTAAGAGGATGTCTGAAATCAACTTTATTTAAAAACTAAGTTGAAGTTTTTAATATTTCCTTCTTTATAAGTTTTTCAGATCAAAATTTTTCCCACATTTTGTAGAAAACATATTAAATTTTATGAAGCTTCTTTGCATACTGTCATTTTATTGCCTTCTTGAAAATAGTATTTGTCTAAAACTCAAAATCTCAAAACTGTGCTTAATATTAGCCATAATACAGAAATATAATATGTTCTCCTGGTAATCTATGCACTCTTAATGACTTTTGTTAGTTACTGTTATTCATTTTATATTTAATAAACCCTGTTCTCCATAAGGATTTAGTTAAGTGTTTTGAGAGGCCCATTAGCACTTGTCGACTCCTGGAATAATATTTCTTGCCAATATATAACCATACGATTCTAAAATATTTGGTTATTTCAGTTTAAAAATTCAGTTAATTTCTTTAGATTTTGTATTGTAGAAAAACACAGTCAGGTTTTCTTTCGAAGAGGAGTTCTGTTTTGTTTTTACCTACTAATCAGCTATTTTATGTAAACAGATCTATGTAGTTTGGCATTAGCTTTTCTTTTCCTTTTTTTTTTTTTCTTTTTCTTTTCTTTTTTGATCCTACTCACAAAAACCGATTAAGTCACTGGGAAATAGGTGGCATAAGTCAGTACCCACTGAACGCTGAGTATGCTACAGCCCAAATTCAGCTCATTTGGGATTCCATTTCTATTGGTGTTACTATTCTTTCAGAAAATTTTGATTGAGAACTTGCAATTGTTCTTTACCCATTTTCTCCTTCTACAACATTGCCTTTAATAATTATTAGAAACCAACAAACAAACAAAAAAGGAAGTAAAAAGTTGTGTCTGTCCCGATTCGATGACTTAGTCCTTGGTTTTCTGGCAAATGAAAAAGTTTTACATGAATGAGATAAACGAGAATGATTACCTTTCTCAGAGATAGGTAACACCCACAAGAGGGCTTATCTAGGTTATTTGTGCATAGCTATTAACCTGGGATCCATGGGGGTCGGGCTTCCTTACCGCTTGTAGTATCTCCAGACTCATCCATATGTGCATTTTTATAGGAAGGAGGTCCGTAGTTTCCACTAGATGATTAATATTCCTCCACAAGAATACTGTTCTCTCAGACCCTTGAAAGAAAACTAGTGACACATAGTTTGAGTTGAAAGTATACTTAAAAATTACATTTCTAAAGATGGAGTCACTCTCTTTGGCGCTGCTGTGTTTATTGCCCTCCCAGAAACTCCACTCCACTAACCTGGGCATGTGTTCGCTCAGTACGATGGTGCCTCTCAGGCATCCTGGCTACGTAGACAGACTTCCTTGTCCCCGATTGATGCTGCCAACTTAAGAGCTTCCAGGGACATCGTATTTTTGAAGAAACCATCTTAGGAAACTGGAGTTTCCCTAAATCAAATTGACAGAAGTAGTAGACAGAGTCACCTTTGTGCTCTGCTCCTTGAGGCTATAAGCGCTCAGTCAAAACAAAGCCACTTCAGTGATTTCAAAAAATGGGTAAGTAGAGAAGGGCTAGAAAATGATGTATTTGGCTCCTCTTAGAAGAAAGGAAAGAGGGAAAGCATGGAGTTAAGCACAAAGTAGGGTAACATAAAATAAATGAATAAGAAAGTTGTAAGATGTATGTCTTAGCAACAGAGTCAGGGAAGATTCTTTGGAGTATGGTTAGCATGTAGAGTTAGAGCACTTCAGATAATGAATGTAAAAATCCTTTGAAAAGTATTCAGGGCTATGCAAATATAAAGGACCAAAATGCTAATGATGTGAAAGGGAATGTGAAAAGAGGGTTGTAAATACAAATGCACAAATAACAGATTTGAGGAAAACATGAATGATCGTTCAGTCCTATGAGGTCTTGTCCTCAGGCTTTGTCACCAACATTTGTAAACTGACAAAAAATGATTGCAGACGTTCAGATCATGGGAAAGCCAGTACAGTTCGCGGGTCCCGGCCCTTGCTCTACAGCTGGAGAAACAGGCACTCACCAGTTTCATGACTTGTGTGGGGTTGCATGGCTGATTCATAGTACAACCCAATCTTCTGATTCTCAATCCGGCATAACCCTAGATACCTTTATCTTATTCTACTACTTACATAGGTTGAATCATGGGAGATTTTAAATCTTGATCATTGTCCTGGTCTTATCATTGGTCTATAAAATGTTTCTCCAGAACAGAAAAAACAATTAAATGATATGGCGTTGAATAAAATACAGATCGCGTGAATGCTTCTTTTTCCCACAGAATTAATTGTTCAGTGTTTTTCTTGTGTGTCATGAATACTTGGCCCCCACCACTAGCACTTCCCTTCCTGCATAGTGGTGGCCGTTTCTATTTTGTCTCCTCCGGACTTAAAGTAGGTTGTTTTCATCTTAGTATCTCCTAGCCAAGGGTGGCGCTTGTCACCTAGTGGGCTCTCCGTGAACGTAGGTTAATTTGAATGCAGTGAAGTAAAATTACGTGTCTAAATCTATCATTATTTCTAGTCCTTAAAGCACTTTGTTATTGTTACACATTTCCAGTGAGATGTAAACAAACAGTTTGAGAAATGGCAAATAAGGGGTTTAGGCAAATTAGGATAGATTAGGAAGCAATAAAAAAAGGTTCAACTAAAGTTAAATGAAACAGCAGGGGGCCAAGTGATGCTTTACAGATAGAATATTGTAGGTCGTTAGAGCTTAATAGGCAAATGTTTTCATTTTAAGGGCTATAAAATAATTTTTAACTGCAATTTCCTCGCTTTAACAAAATCCTTTTAAGGGAAAAAGAGAGATTGAGAATGTACTATTGATATATTGCTCTTAAGTTTTTTGGTTTTTTTTTCCTTTAAGCCTTGTTCAAAGCAATCTTTCCACACTGTCTTCTTCCCATTTACAGGAATGATATTGACCCTTTGAAGATATTTTCTTGTCCAAATGATCATAGTTCATAAAATTAAAAGTCAAGTTGACGTCTGCCTCAGCCCTCAGCCAGATCTCCTTGACCACAGATCTCAAGGGAAGCGCGGGAAGGTGATTTTATTGCCATTTTGCAATAATTGTATACTCTATTTCATCCTCTAGAGCTTTTGTTTCAAGTAAGAATGTGCCTGGACTTCAAAGAATTAAATGCATAGGAATTATATATTCATGAGGCAGTCACAAAAAAAGGACTAGCGAAAGGAAAACAACGGAGGTGAACTCTCTTTTGCACCGCGCAACAGTCGTGGGGGTGGAAGAAAGGGAGATAGATTGCTCACAACGCTGGCAGACGCCTCAAAGGAGCTTTCTGCCTCTTTAGCCTGTTCCAATAGGATTTTCAACTCTTTTACCTTTGAGAGAGAATACCAAATACTTGTATTTAATAGCAGATGTGGCAACTACTTGATGAATTAATTGGAATCAGAATCAGAATGAAGTGGAGGAAAAAGACTCTGCTTTGTGACTTGGAGGATTCTTCTCCTTTGCTGCCGTTATTGATTATAGAAGCCATTTGAGAGGACTCCACTAAGGCGGTGGCTCTGAGGGGATAGCATTTGGCTTGGGCTAGTGGGAGACGGAAAGGGAAAGGTCCCTACCCTCAAGGAGTTTAGAAACTACCCAGAAGACAGAATCAATGTACTTGACACAGTAAGCCAGGTGTATTATGACATCTTAGTGGCGTCTGGGTGGCTCAAGTCGGTTAAGCATCCCACTTCGGCTCAGGTCATGATCTCACGATTCATGGGTTCGAGCCCCACGTCAGGCTGTGTGCTGACAGTTCAGAGCCTGGAGCCTGCTTCAGATTCTGTGTCTCTCTCTCTTTCTGCCCCTTCCCAGCTTATGCTCTGTCTCTCTCTGTCTCTCGAAAATAAATGAACATTAAATTTTGTTTTAATTATGACATTTTAAGGAACTTCATCAAGTTCAGTACTGTTCAGAGGAGTATTGGAGCTCTAGGGTTAATGGAGGTATTAGGACATGAAGAACGAGTAAGATTGGAATTATAAAATAGGGTTTTATGTTTTTGTCTACATCTATTTACTTATTTGCTTATTTGTTTTTTTAGGCATGGTCCTTAACCTTGAGAGGAAAGTGATCTGATTCAGACTTAGGGGTGAAAGGAAATGGATACGGCTGTGTTGAGAAGCAAGAAACTAAACTGAACACCTATAATCACTATTTAAGAGACGGTGATGAAATTTAGCTAGGTCAGGATTCCTGTGTGGCTCAGTCGGTTAAGTGTTCGACTCTTGGTTTCAGCTCAGGCCATGATCTCAGGGTTCGTGAGTCCTGCATCAACTCTGTTTTGACAGTGAAGAGCCTGCTTAGTATTCTCGCTTTCCTTCTCTCTCTCTCTGCGTCTCCTGCTCTCTCTCTCTCTCAAAATAAATAAATAAGCTTAAAAAAATTAGCTAGGTAGTTGAAACTGTGGAAGCTTTTGAAAACTGAGCAAAAAGGGGCACTTGAGTGGCTCAGCTGAGCGTCCAACTTCAGCTCAGGTCATAATCTCACAGTTCTTGAGTTCAAGCCCCACATCAGGCTCACCGCTGTCAGCACTAAGCCTGCTTTGCATCTTCTGTCCCTCTTTCTTTCTCTCTGTCTCTGCCTCTCCCCTGCTTGCGCTCTCTCAAAAATAAATAAAATTTTATTAAATATATATATATATTTCATGGGGCGGGAAATAAGAAGGTACCAAACCTTTGAATGTGGGAATTACACCACTGAAAAGGGGTCTTAGGAAGAATGATCTGGCAGCCATATGGTGGAGGGATAAAACTAGAGGACCCGTACACACGAACGCTCATGCTAGGGCAGCTGCCATGGTGGACAGGTGGAGGTATTCAGGACTATCACTGAAGTAACTGTCAGTAAACAGAAACAAGCATTAACAGTAAAGCCACAGAGCAAACCTAACCAATTAAATATAAGCAATGAAGGAGTCCAGGGTCCCAAGCTTGGCAACTGTTGGAAATGTCTCAGGCTAAGTGGGCAGGGGAAAAGTGAGAAGCCAGGACTCTGAGGGTGAGGAACACCTTTTACCCCTTTCAAACATAATCCTTAAAAAAAAAAAAAAAAAAAAAAAAAAAAAAAAAAAAAAACTAGAAACAAGGGGAGAAGAAATAATGTGTTCATAAAATTTTGTGGGTTTTTTTGAACTAGGAAAAAGGTAGTCCTTTTTCATCATGAGTTTTAAGAGGCCTTTGTAGTTTTAATGAAACGATATTCAGGGCTCTGTTTTATTTCTAACAATTAGGCCTTATATTTAGGTTAGTCTGTTAATGTCGTTTATGCTGAATATGTATAGAGGAAATATTTTTATGGCATGGGGAACAATGTGAGTCGAGGATGGTTTTGTATCTTTCCAAGTGAAAAGGTTCGATCGAACTGAAATCTCTATAAAATGTGCTACTGTACCTCCATTAGTGTGACTTTCGGAGTCACCTTGCACATATTAGGTATTCGATAAATGCTCATTGAATATATGACTAAACACAAACCCAGCACTAGCCATGAGGGGGACTGTACACAGGGTGAGAGAAACATTCGTGGTAGGTGACATCTTTGTTGGAGATCAATCAGGGGAAGTTCGCTTGTTCCTATTTACAGAACTTTTAGGAAGACAGGGTTGCCTGCGTGCGTTTAGCAGGAGAAAGAAAAGCAAAGTGCCATAACGCCAATCCACAAATACCCTACAACCCTTTCAGAGATAACAGAGGAGCTGGGGGTGCAGCACTGCAATAAATGAAAATCGATTCCATTTGGACTTGCCCTCTTTCATTGTAATTTTATATATATAGAATATATATAGTTATATATAATATGTATTTATAAATATATATATATATATAATTATATATCTATCTCATTATAAGTACATATATGTAAATTATAATGTTATATATAATGTTATATATATATACTTCTGAGATATATATATATATATATTTCTGAGAAATTCATAGTGTAGCTGCAAAAAGCAGACCCAGCTCTGTGTATTTCCAGTCCTTGCAAGGAGAATCTGCAAATCTGAGGTCAGTTTTCTTCACTCTGGAAATAGAATTCTAGAGTATTTGGGGTGATACGTTAGCTGCTATCTCTTGATAGATGGGAGAACCAGGGGAAAGAGATATATTGAATATATGGGACAGGAGCAAAATATTAGCCATATAAAAGATATAATTTATTCTCATATTACATATTGTATTGGATCAAACATATATTTCTATTCTTTCTACAGTCTTAATAATATCAGTGTTAAAAGTTGTCAAAAGAGAATTCTGCAGTTGGCTCCATTGCTTACCACGTTAGGGATATTCTTATTTACGGGATGTAGAAATGAGATAAAAAGAGAAATAAGTTACTTAGTGTTCATTTTCTTTAGCACCAGCTTCCTCCTCCTCCTCAACATACTTTTAATTGTCTGGCTTTTTGTTTATTTTGTACTTTTTGGAATTTGAATTCTGGTCATCATATGTGAATTATCCACACTCATTTTATTTCTTTAACATATATTTTTAAAATTTATTTATTTATTTTGAGGGGAGGGAGGGGCAGAAGAAGAGGGAGAGAGAGAATCCCAATCAGGCTCTGTGCTGTCAGCAAGCAGCCGGATGTAGGGCTGTATTTCAGGAACGGTGAGATCATGACCTGAATCAGAATCTAGAGTCGGAGTCTCAAATAACTGAGCCACCCAAGGGCCCCTATCCTCACTCATTTTAAAGTTCAGCTTTCTCTATTTGCTATTATCATGTATTTTAGAATAGTGGTATGTTTATTTTATTGTTATTATTATTATTATTATTATTATTATTACTATTATTATTTTTGCAATTTGTTTGAATCATCAGATGTTTAGGGTAGTGTGAAATCTCATCTTATATGTCGTCTTTTACATTGTCAATAATCGTGAGTTACTTCATCTCCTTTGCCAAGACAGCAAATTTAATGGACAAAATCACCACACATTTTTGTGACCTTTCATCATCTTGTACCAAAATCCTCAAATGCAGGTGCTGTGTGCATTACACATAAGATTTTTTGCAAACTTAAAAAAAGATTACAAAAAATACAAGGTGATTATATTGCCATAAAACTTAATGGAAGAGTTTAATAGGGAACTCTTTACTTTCCGTAAGGCTTTTCATTTTTGTCAACAACAATTTTCTTGCTTATAGGCTCCCCATAACATATACAATGAAAGAGATGTACAATGAAAAAATAGTTCTTGCCTCATCTCTAGACGGGATTGCTAGTCAAATCTTCACTCAACAAAATAGGATTTCTGTCACTGCGTATCACACAGAAGACAATAGGAATATTTCATGTGCTAAAAGGAAGTGGGTTCTGCTCTCTAACTCTCTTTCAAGTCCCCGTTTTACATCATTTACATGTATTTTGGCACTTCCTCCCTGTCCCCTGTCCTTCGCACTCCCCAACTCTCCTCCCTAATTCTCCTCTTGATGCTGTTCGTTTCAACCTTCTGTGAGGTTGACAAATCCTAGCCTAACTTCGCTGATGTCTGTAGTACCTGACTTCCCTCCCCATTCCCACTGCTCTTTAGAAACCCACACCCCGGTCCATCCTAGAGCCCCTGCCTGCCTCTCTTCTGCCAGTGAATGTTCTCCTCACCGTGGGCTCATTTCCCTCATCACACCTGATATTCTCTACATCGCCCTGCTCGCAAGAAGCCTTCCCACATGCTGCGCCGGCCTTTCTATATTGCCCACTTCTTGGATCCTTTCCTCAGTAGAACTCTCAGAGAATTGTCTGCACTTGACATCTCCATCTCCTTCATCTTCATTCTCTCTTACGCCACAGTCAGGGGATGTTCATCCCTATTACTCCACAGAGAAGCTCTGGTCAAGGACTCTGAGAACCCATTCTTTGGCAAATCTACTGGTCAGTTCCTAGTCCTCCTCAGACTAGACCAACCGGCAGCTTTAAACAAGTTGATCTCTCCCTTCTTAAAACGTCTCTTTCATCTGGCTTTCCACATCCCATTCTCTCTTGATTTTCTCCTTCCTCATTGACTCTTCTTGCTCAGTCTTCTTCGCTGCTCTCTCCTTATTGTGGAAGGGAACAGTGGAAATGTTCCACCTAGTTCAGGCAATTAAGAGGGAACAGTCTCAATGGGGAATTTAAAAACAATAAAACTGAAAGAAAGTTACCAGCTTAAGTATTACTATTTTTTTACCGTGCCCTGACAATTCTAAACAATGTCAATGATAAATTATTTCTCCCTGCTGGAAAAAGACTGCTCACAGTGTCCTCTGCTTAGATACAGCCCTGTGTAGGAGTGTGTCCCAGGTTCAATCAGGGACCTTCGTTCTCTAGGCGATCTTATTCAACCTCATCTCAAGGACTTACACTACCATCTCTGTGTTGACTTCTCTCTGCCTTACTCCCTTCTCCCTTCCTCCCACTCCCCACATCTGCCTACTTGACGCTTTTACTTGGATGTATAAATAGGGCATCTCAAACTAAACATATTCAAAACTGCAGATTCCAAATCTTTTCTCTCTCTTAACTTTTTCCATCTGCATTTTCCCTCATCTCAGTAAGTAGCATCTCCACTCTTCTGATTTCTTAGGCAAACAAACATTGTAATCATCTTTCCTTCTTCTTATTCTCTTACTTACCTCATCAAAACCCATTGGTGAATCCTATCTACTCCTCCTTTGAAATATATGTCAGTTCCTCCACTCTCTCTTTGGTCTGAGCCACCACTATCTCTCACAGTGTCACCAGTACCTCATTTTACCTTGATTTCTCTGTGTAATCGTACACTTGTGCCTCATAGTTCTGGAAAAGTTTTGTCCTTTGGCCGCTGTTGTGTTACCAATCACTCCAGGGTCATATGTTTCCCTCTTTGTTCTCTGTCATCATGTTTTATCAACTTTTCATAATCTTCAGTGCCACTTATTCTTAATTTTTCTTTCTTAGGATTCCTTCCTTAGAACTTATCTTCCATACTCTATGTGTTGTTCCTGAGATTTGCAATTATTAGCTTCCAAATATTTTGAACACAGACCTCTCTTTTAAGGTCTAGTTTTGTAAACTCAAATGTTTTCCAAAGAGCTCTGCTCTAGTTCATGTCCAAAACTGAGCTCATCATCTTTTCTCTCATCCCAATCTTGGACTTTTGAACTTTCCTTTCTCTCCAATGAAATTACTGTTCTTTCTCTATCCATGACTTTTTCTAGAGAGTAATAGATCCAGATACAGTGAATGTTCCAGTATCCTTTTTTTTAATAACAAAATTTTTCCTCCTCCATTCCATCTTCCACACAGCATCCCAAAGATGCAAATATGATCATGGCACCCCCTGCTTTAAACTCTCACTTTGCCAAGATTGAGGGACCCTTTGCCAATACTTGCGTTCAGGCAAAGGAGAAAAAAAATTGGCCATGTATCAGAAACTATTTTTTCTACTGCTAATACAGTCCAAAGAAAGCAATGTGCCAAATATCATCAATCTGTTTGCTCATTAATGAATGATTTATTAGATAAACATTTCATGGGTATGCATAAGTATTGTCTTGAAAATTCATAGCAGGTTCCAATAGTACGTTTTTCACTATTGGCTCCAACCTAGCCTTTCTAATCTTCCTTTTCTGGGGCTATGCATACTTTCACTAACTTTCTTTCTCCAGATTTATTTTACTTATGTTTGTATCCGTCATTGCCTAGGTCAATTCTCCTAAGTGTAATTTGGGGTATATGACCATATAAATTTGACCATTTCCTAATGTGGTGAAATGTAGAGAACTCTGAATAGTGAAAATCCAAGGATTATTTACATCTAATTTAGGAAACTTTTCTGTGTCTTAGGTTAATGGTAAATTTATTTCAACAATTACAGTGTTGATAAAAAGAATTGATCTAGTCATCTGAGGATTTTCTTTTATAGCCATATATAATTCACAAAATAAATAACCCTGCACACGAGAAGCAATAATTTCCTCCATATATATAACTGTATAGAGGAGTTTATTATAAGTTATAATGGTACATTCCATGTCAGCATATTTAAGACATTAAATATTTAGAAAGTATGGTATAAAGATTGTGTTTCCTTACTTTGCATGGTCAACTGGAGGTGTTGATAAGAACAACTTACGTTTCATTCTTGCAATGACTTCCCATGGCAAACAGAAGAGATCATTTTATCCCCCCTTATAGATGAGAAGACTGGCTCCAGCATGTTAATAGCTCTTTTTAAATTTACATAGATTGAAGCTAAAGTTTTCACCCTACTCCATGTATTTTCCACTTCACATTGCCTTCATGAAAGCTCTAAAATGTTGTCTTTGGTTCGTTATGAATTGTTTTGAAGAAGAAAAGGGGTGTATGTTTAGTAGGACATATGATTTAGGTGACTGTAGTGCAAGGAATAATCTAGAAAATTAATCAAATCCAGTGATTGTGTATAAATGGAGGTTTTTAGAGTTTTGGGGACTGCCACATTTGCAAATCTATATAGTTTGAGATTGTTTGTGACTTCTCATTAAACTTTCTTGCTCAAAGGTTAATGGTGGGGTGGGGTTTGGAATTGGAGAAGACAGTTCCCTCCTTTTGCAAGAGGAAACCTAGAGCTGACTTGTGTATTACTACCAGTCTAAAAAGTTCATCTTATTCACTTTAACTTTTGAAAATGGCCAAACCAGTGTGAATTGAACAGTCTTTATAGTGTGGTACACACACCACTTTTATTGCAGAATGTAAAATTTACTTAGGGATTAACAGAAACTTTCAAACTGCATGGCTTAGGGAAACAGTATTTAGTCATGTTAACATTTGCTCTTTCCAAAATATCTACACATGTAATAGTGATATTTTAAAAGTCTAAAATACTGACTTTGCTGATAGAGAGTACATTACATATAAATATAATCTAAAAAGCCATAATATCAAATTGATGTAGTCTTTCCTTTGAATGATTTGTATTCAGCAGGATGGACCAAAGCCAGAGCAGAATCATGCATGAATACAGCTACTGCTTATTCAGTAGTAGACACTTTGTAGTCATCAACTTTACTCCTTATTACACCTCAAAATCTGGTTATTTTGCTTCCACTTTTACATATAGGTTCCTGGATTTCAAAGGGGCTAAGTAACTTGCTCCATCAAATAATTAGAAAGTGCTGGAGCTGGAATTCAAACCCAAGTGTATCTGTTTCTTAAGTCCATGTGTTTGTTTGTTTGTTTTTTTTCATAAATATATGCATGGGAATAGTCGGTATTTTCGTAACGAAATAGTTTTTTGAACAACACAGGTTTCCAAGAGCCAGATAGTTCTAGCAGAAGTGGGCAGTCTTTATGTCACTGGTGGCTCACCTTTTATCTTTGTTTGCTCCAAATCTCAAGCAAAGAGAATGAATCTCAGTCAAAAAATAAAATTACCATTATTTCAAAGTAGGGTTATTTGCTCTGGTCCTCTCCAGCAAGAGTTTCAATGAAACCAATGATGATTTCATGGATCATGACCTCAAAAAAGTATGCCCACTGACTTATTGAACGTGATTGAAATAAAATTGGAATTTTGTTTTAGAATCGTAAAGCTGGTTAAATTCAGTAATTTTGGTAGTAATTTAAAAACAATGCAGTCTTAAGGGGAGGTGCTAGTTGTTGCTGAAGTCTCTGAGGTGAAAGTGTAAGAGAGGGTAGAGGAGCCTCTAAGAACCAACACTGTGACTGAAACAAAGAAGTGCAACCTCCTTGAGAGTAAACAGTACCCTTGAAAGGAGTCTTTGAAAGTGGTGAAGGAAACAGTGACAGACAGACTGCTGGATAAAAATGTATTTTCTTTAAAAAAAAAAATAGTTTTGAAAGGCTTTTGACCTAGAATGAGGCTACTCAGAAAAGTTGGTAGCTATGGAGTAGAAAGTAGAGGTTTTCATAGATTAAAAACTCGCTACATGTTTGAAAGCAAAGGACTGAAGAGAACCGCCAGTATCCCTTATGCACAAAGGCTGTCATTGGGTCCGGGCGGGAATCAGTGTGGAGGCCAGAGGTGTTTCCTCGGTTGAGGAGCCACCTAGCAAAGCCAACACAATGGGATAAGGAATAAAAATTGTTTTAGACAATGTAAGGAGAGATCGTGACGAATCCTATAAGGACGTAAGTGTAGATTAATGGGCAACTGACAGATGGGAATATATTGTTTTCCCTAAAGTTACGACAATAGAATTTTGATTTCTTAATTTGAAAACATTTAGAAACAAAACGGAATCTTACATGGAGAGATGCATAAGAAATTACTAAACTCAAGAAAAAATATTTCAGCGAGAGCACTTTCAAGTAAGATACAGTAAGAAGATGTATGAGTAATTTATTGAAACTAATTGATATCAGGAACTTATTAAATTCTTTTGAGGTCCCATTATACTGAGGTCATAGATGATTCAAGAAGCAGAAAGAAGTGATCACACTTTGCCGGCCTCAAGGCCCCAGGAGATACTACTCCCCTACTATAGGAAAATAACTTCTGGGTAAAACCAGACAGGGCAGGGCAAAGGAGCTTTACTTTTCCAGCAAATAAAAAAAAATTACAAATCCAGCCCCGTTCAGATAGTTGACACTGGCGCATCCAATACACTTCAATCTGTTACTGCCCAGAAGAAATAATTTAAGAGAAAGCACTGCAGGTCAACAAAGATGATGTTGCTTGGTTACTCAAAACCATTTGGTAGCATGCTGAGTTGCTCAGCTTTTTAGAAGAGCACTCTTTGTATCCACATAGGAAAAGGATGGCGACCACTTGAAACCATTTTTAATTGCAAACCTGCTTCATCTGAAAGCAGGCTTCCCTTTTGTGGTGCCCAAGCAAATTCAGAGGTCTCTATGAAAATGTAAACTACCAAGATAATAAAAAATGTTCGATTTGATTTGTTCTCCGAGATATCGATCTTGTTGTGATGAATTTGCTCTGAAGGAGTTTGAACTGTTTATTTCAGGGGGTGGGAAATTCAGGTTTTAGACGTCCTGGCTCAGGAGTCCTGGGGGCTGCCTGGAGGCAACGCTGTCCGGGGAGAGTATGGAGCTTTGGTGTCAGACAGACTGCGTCCAGATTGTACGTTTGCTACTCTATGCCTTTGGGAAAAAACTGCTTAAAATGTCTGAGCTTTAATATCTCATCTTTTTCATAAAATCAGTGGTTTTTCTGTAGAGACTTACTGCAAGGATTGAGCGAGAAATTGTGTGTTATGTGCTTAACATCTAACAGACTTCCAACACATATTCACTTATTATTTTAAAATTAGAATGCTGCAAATATCTTCTCTATCAGAGGCTCTAAAGTATCCTTTTGCAACTTATCACCTGTCTGCAGTTAAGGTGGGAGGGGTTTCAAAAGGGAAATGGGGAAGAGAATGTAGGATGTTTTTGAAATGGGGATGCTTTTCAGAAATTTAGTCTTTTCCAATTAAAAACTAAGAATCGGACTTTTTTTTTTAATGGATGGAAATAGAGTGGAACTCAATATGTTTCCTAAGACTACAGAAAATGTTTTTCCTTCTCCTTATTATTTTAGACTAGTTGGTTTAATATTTATTCCGTTGAGTGGTATATAGTTCATTTTATGTGCTACGCATTTTGCTAAAATAATGATACACTTTATTATTTAATGCATTAACAAATCAGTGGGAAGGGATGAGGTGTGGGAGTTTTGTAGGCAATTCTGTCTCAGTATTATATTTGGCAGCATAAACACTCACCCATTATTTTAAAAATTTACTGAATTTGTACCAAATATTTCCCAAATTCGGCCCATCGGAATATAAAAAGCTCATGGCTGTTATGATCACAAGTGCGGATTAGGTTAGACTTATTCCCAAACGACAACAACGTTCTTAAACTTAGGATTCTCAATTTATATACCTATACTGTTTCAAAAAATTAAAATTACGCATGTTTCCCTAATCATTAGATTTGTATTGATTATAATTTTTAAAAAATACATTATTACAATTAACAGGGTAAACAAGGATTTCACAGATGAAAACTTGATCATTTTTGAACTAAGATGAAATGCCTAAAAGTTATCAGTTTACTTACCAGAATAATTATTCATATAAGGGAAGGGAAAGGTGAAAGGGAGTAATGCAACGGATAGGCTTATGAGTAGGTGTGGCGAGTGTGAGGAAATGAGAGAGAGCTATGAGAACCTTCTGTCTCATAATTAAAAAACAAGAACCCTAAAATTTAGGTTTTTAATTGTTGTCATTGGAGATGTAACCATTTGGGTTGGACTGGGGGTATTGGTGGTTAGCGGAATCCAAGCCAAATGAGATAAATGAACACAGGAAATAATTTCAGAATCAAAAGAAAAGCTACTTTTAGGATTTTAAAAATATGGCTTAGTATGTATCAGTGTGATTAAGGTAACTACACCTGAAATAAAACTTCATGGGTTCAAATCATGGCTCACCACTTGCTGGGGGTGTTCCGATGCATAGAAAGAGCATCAGTCAGTACCTGGCACAGTGCACATACTCCGTAAAATGTTGTTGTTGATGATAGTGATTGTGATTATCGATATACTATTCCGCAGAAAATAGGGCCGATTACTCCCACATTGTGTTAATAAAAATAGAGTAATTTGGTACCATTTTCAAATGTGTGATCATCACCAAATTGACAGAAGAGAGTAGAATACTGGATAAATTGTCAGTGATATTATTTTTAAGTAGTATTAAATAAGAAAGGTCAGGTGCTAGAGAACACAAATTAGTAATCTAATTAAATCACCAGCAAAGAGACAGATTGTGCTAACAGCAGTCAAATTTGTTATTACAGAGCAATTATTAAAGTAAAATATTGAAAGATGCTATGTATCATTACTAGGTTTTAAACATTTCATTCACACAGGCAGAGAAGTATAGATTAATCAGTGCATTTGTTAAGTTAAAAGCTCCTTTATTAAAATATTTATATCATTTGTATAAAGGGAGTAACATTGTTGAAGACATAAAAAATATTCTGTGGCATTCCGAACTACATTCCTTTATAAAATTGTTTGCACAAGTCGCTCTCCATGAAACAGTCTCCAAGTACCACGTATCCTAATTTGTGAGATTAAATAACAGTTTCTGGCTTTGACATTCGTACATTTCCTTAAATCACTCTCAAATAAAATGATTTCAATGTGGCACCAAACTATTTTTTAGTTATATCATATATCCAAGGAATGTGTAATGTTTTATGGAATATCAGAAGTTTGGCAAGACTAGGGAAAGTTGCCTTCCTCTCCCACCTACACACCTTGATTTCGGGACTTTGTAAAGACTAGGAAAACCTTTACAGGCTCCTAATACTGTGGGGTTACAACGGGACACATCCAGACTTCCGCAGCCTTTTACCAGGCTGAACTGCATTCCATCCCAGGCCCTGTCAGTTCCAAACTTGGGCAACTGGGGCAACTTACTTTAACCTCTGTCTGCTCCAGTGTCTTGATTTATATAATAAGGATTAATAATTGCCTCATGATTTGGGGCACCTGGGTGGCTCAGGCAGTTAGTGTCTGACTCTGGATTTCGGTTCAGGTCGCGATCTCATGGTTCATGGGATCGAGCCTTGTGCTGCTTGGGATTCACACTCGCCCTCTCTTTTCCCCTCCCATGCTCATTCTCTGTCTCTGTCTCTCTGTCTCTGTCTTTCTCTCTCAAAATAAATAAATATTAAAATAATTAAAAAATAATTGCCTCATGACTTTATCATGAGGATTACATGACTGTTTTTATAGGGATAGGTCATCACGGTACTGGCAGAAATACATTTTTTAAGTTGTCATTTTTAATTTTTTGTTTTCATGAATCTTAAATGAGTAGCAGTCATTTGGTCAAAGTTGCTTAGATACTACTGATATCTATTTAAGTAGGTGTCTGATACACTGAAGTGTGTGTGTGCGTGTGTGTGTGTGCATCTGCTCGTGTTTGGAATGGTAAGGATTCTTCGATTAATTATATTTTTTTTCTTAGAAAAGAGTGAAAGAAAGAAATGGTTTTATACATACACATACACCCATTGATACAGAGAGTTTCTGATTTATGATGGTTCAATTTAACATGTTTCGACTTTATAGTGGTTGAAAGTGATAAGCATTCAGTAGAAACTATACTTTGAATTTTGAATTTCTCTCTTTTCCCGGGCTAACCATATGTGGTAAGATTCTCTCTCATCACGCTGGGAAGCGGCAGTGAGCCCCGGCTCCCAATCAGCCAGGCGAGCATGAGGGTAAACGGCCAATAAACTCACAGCCGTTCTGTGCTCACCCAGCCATCCTGTATTTCACTGTCGGGACAGTAGTGAATAAATTACAAGAGATATTCAACACTTCATTATAAAATTGGCTTTTTGTTAGATGATTTTGCCCAACCGCAGGCTAATGAAAGTGTTCTGAGCACGTTCAAGATAGGTTAGGCTAAACTATGGTGTTCAGTAGATTACCTGTATTAAAAGCATTTTTGACTTGAGGTATTTTCAACTTACAATGCATCCATAGGGACTTACCCCCATCATAAGTGGAGGAAGGTCTGTATATGTAACAGGAATTAGTATCTGTGTTTTTAAAATTGAAAGAGCTGTAAATTTAGAGTCTGGAGGTTCTGGAAAGTTTTATAAAGCTGCTTCCACATATAGGGCGTAGATTTGGGTTGTGAACAGAAGTGGCCCGGTTACTTCGATATGCCTCACTTTGTCCTTTAGTTGAGAATCTGTGAAGATGAAAGTTCTTGAGGAAGTCACAATTTATTGGGGAAACATGCATGAATCACCTAAAAAATTATCGTAATACATCATGAGCGCTGAAACATTTATAAGCTAATTGTTATGGGAGCACAGAGGAGACAGCACTTGCTTTAGGTTTTGAGGCAAAAATAAGAGTTTCATAGGAGAAGAACAAAAAGACATTCACGAAATAAAAGGAACAACATTGGTCAAAGCATAAAGACCCAAGAGGTTGCCAAGAGGAAGAAAGTGGGTTTCTTGAATGACATATTGGATGGATATCAATACTGTGATCTATTTGGAAGTTATTTGGATTTATAAGCAAGAACTAAGGATAAATTCTTCCCTTCAAGACTAATTTAAGATATGGCTCCAAAAAAAAAAAAAAAGAAAAGAAAAGAAAAGAAAAGAAAAGAAAAGAAAAAACATAATGTTTTTTGTTGTTGTTGGGGCAAAGGTACTGAAGGTTTATTATCATTCTTTTTAAATAAATGACCACCGAAGGCCAGAGGTGTTGTACATAGCAGGAAAAACAATCAGTAAATGCAATAATAGTGCCTTGGTGTGCACTTCTGTTTCCAAGGTTAATTATTTGTTTAATTAAAGGCTTCAGAATCAACCAGAGATGCTAGTACCCAGGAATATTAGGTAAACATGAGTCTCTTTGGCAGTGTAAGAATTGCGTGACGACCTTTTCAACCTCTCAAAACAATCCAGCCTTTTCTCACTTTGAAGACCGTATCACGTTATACCTTTATTTGTATTCTTTTTTCTTATAATTGTTGATTATTTATACAATTATATCTGCATATCACAAAGGAAGGAATTGAGGCTGAGAAAGGTTAAGTTCTATGCCTAACTTATACTCTTACCTAGAAATTCATGGGGCCATAATTGGAATTCAGGCAATTCAGTATTCTGGAAAAATAGTTCTTGCGGTATTATGAGAGGTTAGACTGATGAGACAAGGAATTCAAGGTAGGAAGATTGTTGTGGAGGCGACCGAAATTGTCAGGAAAGAGAGGATGACAGGAATAGAGAAACACACATGACAAGAGACACTGCCATAGTATCAACGGCATGGGATGCCTCTGTGTAGAGAAAGAATGAGATGTTGAGGGTGATTTCTGTGGTCCGGTCATTTCGTATAGATTTCCGCACCCCAGGGAACACAGAGGAAGAACAGAGACAGATGAAAATACTGATTTGTGCTTGGCGTTGAGGTTGGCAAACCAGGGCATTGTTGGCACTTCTATCTGGAGCTCAAATAAAAGATCAGATTAAAGATGTAAATTTATTGATGACTTGAACTTAGTCTTCATGTGTCCTCAGGTGATTGTTTTTTTTTGTTTGTTTGTTTTGCTTTTTTGTTTTTTTTTTTTTTTGCTTTGGTCTCTCACATCTGCTATCATATATAGAAGGTTTTTTTTTTCTTTTTTGCTATCTTGACAGAGAAGTTAAAGTATGCTCATAATGTATGCAATGTGCCATCGTTATTATCACACATAATCCCATAATGTAGGTTGGGCCAAGTATCCAAGAAGTAAAAATCAAGATGAGCTTTCCCGCGTCCATATTTTGTCTGTATTGTATTCGTTGTGTGCTGCAGGCCCGAGAATTTGATCTAAGCTTACCGCTCCCTGGACTGGGATGTTCACTGGAATATAAGCTGTGCTGGAGTCTCACCCGAGTTCCACCTGCGGCTAATTTCTTTGAAAGCCAAATTTGGGGTTCTTGGGATGCTGGCTGTGACTGCAGAGCTGGACGTGGGGTGCTCATTACTTTTCATTCTGATGTCCCCCCGCAGAAACTGCCTCTTTGGGAGCCAGGACCTGTGAGGATGATCTTCCGGAACAGCAGTTGAGAGCAACCTCGGGTAACTGGTCTACTCCTTCTCAAAATCTCGTTTGTCCTAAATGCATTCCACTTGTTACTCTCGTAGTTTATGTATGAAATGTATCTCTGGAGCTGCTCTAATTAGATCTGATCAGATCTCGTATACGAATAAGTTTAAAGCAAAATTAAATAAACCCGATATTTGGACACATACATAAAGTAACATTTTAAAGAACAAGTAACTTCTGCAGGATAATTTCTCACATCTACATTTAAACACTATGAAATTTCACCTAACTGGTCAGATTTATACAAACTGTAAGTCAAGAAGCCAGATATTATTTTTCCCCAAATCAAACAACCTAGTTGGTGGAGTTGTTTTTGGTAATTAACGAGTTGACTGGACTTTGGATAGCCATGTCGACACGTTTGCTAGTCCCTTGCTGTGTGTGTGTGTGTGTGTGTGTGTGTGCGTGTGTGTTTAAAAAAAAATGACAGCTATGCTTTCTTAGCTCTATTATATTCAGATACTTTAAGAGGAAACCCACCCATGTTGCCACAACACATCTCATTTATTCCTGCTACATAAGCATGATCTCAAGTATCAGATTTATACAATAGGAATAATAATGTGCCATATATGATTATAAAATAATAATGTCCCCAAATTATTATAAAAAGTCCTTTGCATTCATAATGGAGAACTGAAATACTTTTTGCAAGTGAAAACATTCCTTCCATATAAAGTCAAGACTTCTCTCTTTAAAAATTCTTTAAAGTCAAGGACCCCTGGGTGGCTCAGTTGGTTAAGTGTCCAACTTCGGCTCAGGTCACGATCTTATGGCTCATGAGTTCGAGCCCTGTAGAGCCTGGATCCTCCTTCGGATTCTGTGTCTGCCTCTCCCCTGTTCATTCTCTATCTCTCTCTCTCTCTCTCTCTCTCTCTCTCTCTCTAAAATAAAGCATTACAATTTTTTTAAATTCTTTAAAGTTTACCTTCACCTATGCATTGTCATGAATTCTTTTTATTTTTTATGTTATTTTCCCTAGAAAACTAGAGAGCATATTTAAAATAAAATAGCATAAACTAGTTCACCTCCCTCATAAACCAATCAAAAGATTTCATTAATAGTCAATTTGGAAGTAATAGGCCAAAAATCAAGACTATGACAAAAATATCAACTAAAAGAAGAAATTGCCTGTCAATAAATTTGTTTATTATTTTGTAAACAAGGACACCGAAATCTACACCTTCACCTCAGTCTCTAAGAAGCTTTATACTGAGATACTCTCAGGCTTTCTGGATATTTCCATGGAGATGTTCTACAGGAAAGTCTGATATCACAAATTCCAAAGGGAATTTCTCTTTTTTTGCGAAACTGTTTCTTCTCCTCCATCTTATCTGATGCTATCCTGCCATAGACATAGTTATCACAATGCAGAAAACCAGGAATCAGCAATTTTACTCATAATATTAGTGCCAGCGACTATTGGGCATAAGTCCTGAATAAGACAGGTGAGTTCTCTCAGTTTTTGGATGATACTTCTATGCAAATAAATAAGTTATTTTCAAAGTTCAGTAAATGTGATGGAGGAAGGACGAGGGATAATGTGTTACTGCAGAGGTTCTCAGAGTGTGGTCAGACAAACGCAACTGGGGACCGTCAGAATGAAAGCTCTTGGTCCCCCACCTAGATTTACGGAATCAGAAACATTGAGGAGGGGGCCTGGCAATCTGTAATTAACAAACCCTCCAAGTGATGCGATTCCCACTACAGTCTAAGAATCGCACCTGTGCGATAGGTAGTGTGCTCCTTTAGAAGCAGTGGTCGGAGGGGCGCCTGGGCGACTCAGCTGGTAAATGCTTCCAACTCTTGATTTCAGCTCATGTCATGATCTCAAGACTCGTGGGACTGAGCCCCGCGTTGGGTTCAGCGCTGACAGCATGGAGCCTGCTTGGGATTCTCTCCCTCTCCTCTCTCTCTGCCCCTCCCTGGGTGCATCCTTTCTCTCTCTCTCAAACTGAATAGACTTAAAAAGAAAAAACAAGTGGTGGTCAGAGAAGTGTTCTGAGGAAATGACAAGAGAGCTGAGTCCTAAATAATGAGAAGGAGTCAGTTACACGGAGTCTGCGAAAGTGCCTTTCAGGTAGAGGGGAAAGAAGTTGGTCAAGCTGCAGGAAGAGGAAGAAAGCTAATGTGGAGAGGTTAACGAATGAGTAGGGGAGTAGCAAAAGGTGCAATTATAAAGGCAGGCAAAGGCCTGGTCACTTCGACTGTAGTAAAAAGCAGATACATTATTCTAGGTGAAACAGGAAGTATGGCAGGTGGAAGAATAGCGTGGTCTTATTAGGATATGCAGCATAAATTGTAGGAAAGCAAGAGCAAGTCTTACCTCATGATTAAACCATTTCAAATTCCAGATAAAAGATTAAGGAAATGTAGAGAAGTAGATAGATTTAGTGTGCACTAAGTATTTTGGAATTTGAGGTAAGAGAACTTGCTAATAGATTGCATGTCTATAAGAGAGAAAGAGAAGAGTCAAGGAGGACTCCTGCCTTTAGTTGATGGTGGCGGCACCATTAACTAAGATGGAGATTGGGGTGAAACAGAGTGAATTGTGTTGAGGGGGACCCAAAAGTTCAAATTGGACATTCGAAGTTTGATATGTCTTCTAGACATCCAAATGGAGATATAAAATTTAAAGTAAGGGATCTGAATGCTATCATCCAGGAAGATTATTATTTTTCCTCAAATTATCCTTTTGCAGATAGAGAAGAGAACAGGGCTTCAGACCAATGCTGGAGATGCGCCAATATTTAGAATTTTTTTTTACATTAATTTATTTGAGAAAGAGGGATGGGGAGAGGCAGAGAGAGAGGGAGAGAGAGAGTCCTAACAGGCTCCATTCTGTCAGGGCAGAGCCCGACCACAAGGCTCGATCTGACAAACCACTGGATCCTGGCCTGAGCCAAAGTCAAAAGTTGGATGCTTAACCGATCAAGCCATCCCGGCGCTCCTCCAATATTTAGAGTTTAAATGGAGTAGGCCTCAGCAAAGGGGAATAAGAGGGAACTTTCAGAGGAGAAGGATAAAAGTCACAACGGTCTGCGGCAATAAAATTCAGGAGAGGGGCTTTTTTCAAGGAGAAGGGCAGAGTAACTTCTGCTGAGCCAGGTGAAGCCTTACACAGATGGAAAAGTCATCCCTGCATTTCACAGCATGGAAGTCCTTGGTGGCTTGGAGAAGATCAGTTGATTTGAAGCCTGACCGGAGAGGGTTGGATAATAAATGTGATTTAGTAGAGAAAGAGAAAATTCAAACAAACAAGGCCAAAATCAAACAAGTACCTTCTTAAAGTTTTGTTGAAAGGACATAATAGAAGAATGGAATAGAATCTGGACTCCTCCTTTTCTTCTCAAAATTTTGCTTCCTAAATTCAATTTAGTGTTCCAATTAATGAGTATTGCCTGCCTTCTATATCCCAGGCACTGTTCTAGGTGCTTCTGGCACAAAAATAAACAAGGTAATTACTGTTTTCAGTAAAGATGTACCTATTAGGGGAAGTAGGCTATACACAGATAATTTTTATATACTAGGGTTGGTTTTTTTTTTACATCAATGCATAAGAAAAGAAAGTCAAAAAATAAATTAAAAATATTAAAACTGAGGTACTGATCTTTGTTCAACATTCAGGGAAGAGTTTTTGGTGAAAGAAGTAATTAATAATGCTAGTAATAATACGGCTAGCATTTTTAGTACTTATTTTGTGTTAGTCTCTGTGCTGACTGATTTTTATTCATTTTCTTATAACAAACTTATGAGACAGGTGTTATTAACGCCATTTTTATGGATGATGAAACTGATATTTCCCAAGCTGGTCTTGAAGGAAAAGTGGGGTTAAATTGTTCTAGATAAGACAAGAAAATATAATGGTGTATCTTATAGGCAGGAGGAGGGCGTTAATAATGGTTACATGTTTCTAGAACAGTGGATTCATGAAACATGGCTGTTGAGCCAGTAGTACATCATCACCTGGAAACTTAGAGATGTCGACTCTCAGGCTTGCTTTCAACCTGTTGAATCAGAGGCTCTAGGGGTGGAGCCCAGTGATCTTTGTTTTAACAAGTTTTCCATGTGATTCTGATGCACTGAAGTTTGAGAAGACTGTTTTCTAAATTAAGTGCTGGGCAGGAAGGCAAGAAAGATGAGACTGGAGTGGTCAACAGGAACCAGGTATCTTGGACGTATTCCTGTCACGTATGGAAGACTGAGCCTTTAGATTTTAGATACTTTTAAGGTTTTAAGTAGGGAAGTCAGATTTAAGTAGATCAAACTGAGGATAGACTGGGATGGAGTGGGGCTGTGCAGACACAACAGGGGAGTTCAGAAAAGAATTCTTACAAGCCAGGTATCTAGAGTATATGCTCAATGGCTAAAATTAAAACTAATATATAAAATGTTGAAGTTAGTCTCCTCTGCTTCCTCTTTACATGATTCCTCCTTGGGCTTAAAAGTATGCTATGTTTTCCTTAGACAACTCTGAGGGTTCCCAAAGCTAATTGTATAAAAAAGCAATGGGAACCAAGCACAACTGGCTGGTGCTTAGATCAGAGGGCTATTACCGAAATAGATTTGCTTAGAAACAGTATAATTTCATAGAATAAATGAATAGTGATTTTCCGATCTTTTTTTGTTATTCAAATGGAAGGATTCTAAGCTAGTTTTTCAAAAATTTTCTTTCTTTGAAATATAGTTTATGTGTATGTATGGAGTAACTTATAAGATCATTATGTTAAGCATGATAAAAATGCTAGAGGAAGTTATCGTGACAGTAAAATATAAGACTATAGTAGTATTTTCTCTTCTTCCTAGTATTTTGAAACATTTACAAACAAAAATGTCTTACCCCTTATTTGAAAACTGGGAATGGGGCATCTGGGTGGCTCAGTTGGTTAAGGACCCAACTCTTGATTTCAGCTGAGGTTATGATCTCACAGTTTGTGAGATGGAGCCCCGCGTCGAGCTCTGCACTGACAGCACAGAGCCTGCTTGGGATTCTCTCTCTCCCTCTCCATCCCTCCCCCACTCACACACACCCCAGTGTGTGCCGTCTCTTAAAGTAAATAAGCTTTAAAAAAAAAAAAGAAAAGAAAATCGGAAAGTTCTACAGGACTCTAATGCATTTTAAACTTAAGTGCATTCATGCCATAGTTTAGCATATGAATAAATACTGTGTTTTTTATATTCCATAAGGCAAAACAATAATTAAATATACATACTCTGTGAATACAACAGTGTTATGAAATGTTATAATACTTTCATTATTATTATATGTAATATATTAGTGAAGAAACCTTTTGATGAAAATGAAAACTGCTTAACGTCTTCATTTTAGAATTTTATGTAATTTAGTGTCTTTATTTTAGAATTTTACAGAATGGAATTTTATGAAATTTTCCTTTGTTTTAAGGCATACCTTTAATACGTTAGTATTATATATTAATACATTAATATAATATACATTTTTTCCCAATAAACCATCTTACATTTTACGGCATTTTACTGTTGAGGTAAATGTGGTACTTGGAAATTGGAATGTAGACACTCCTCCCCCTTAACCCCAAATCCAGCCTACAGTTTTCCTAGAGAAAGCTGTTTCTCTTCATTAATATTCTTGACTCTAAAAGTCTATTTATAGAATGAACGTCAAATTTATTTCATAAAGCTCTCTTGAAGAATGAAAGTGAGCTTTTACTTTCTGGCTCGTATGAAACTTTATGGTGTATATAAGTTACTCTTTGATTATGTTTTGCGTGATTAGAAATTTGCAAAGTTCTATGGCTCCAAAGAGCCTACCTGTAATAAACAGCTGCGCCTTCCAAACCACAAAACAGGTCCGAATTGCTTGAGCATTAGAGCTAATTGCCTGCCTACTTCAAAGGAAGAACCAGAAAAGAGAGAGGGAAAAAAAGTCACCGAAGCAGAGGCAGGGCGGGCAAATCCACCTCTGGAGGTTATGAGTTGTGGCTTGGAAGAGTCAGGCAAAGCAATGGCCTCAGAACTGCTGTTTGCGATTAAGTTGATGGGGAGAGTCTACCCCGCGATCTTTCCCTGCTGCTGACACAGAGCCTTTGTTCACATTCAGATTTCTCAAACTGTTGCCAGGGTCAGGCTGAGGTCAGACACCACAGTGATGTATAGAAGAACATGTCTGGGAATTTCTCTCACACTTAAAACACACACTGGAAAACGAAGAAGACTCTGCAGAAACTGTCTGATGAGACCCAGATTATACTGTAGTTTCGTCTTTTAGTACCTTCATAATTTTTGTTTTCTTCTCCTGACACGCTATGTTTTATTAATGTGAGTTGCGATAGCCCTTACAATTTTATGTCCCCTCAAGATAAGGACACTCAGTAGCACTCTGACACTTCATTTTCCAGCCCTGGGGGAAAGGTCCAGTAAATCTACTCAAAGAAGTCTTGCATCCCTTCGCCAAGATGAGTTGAAAAGTAATTGCCATGGGCCGTCGTAGGTAGAGGACCTGACACTGGATGTCATGTCACATGTGTGCACTTGGCAGGGAAACAGCCCAATCCTGTCATGACCTCAGCCTTCCAGCCCCCCAAACCAAACTGGCCACGGTCCGCACCCAGGCTGGCCCCTGCTGGGCTGAGGGAGCCTGCGTTTGATCAGTAATTATCACTGATGGGGGTGGGGGGTGAAGGCAGGCTAGAACCTTAAGAAGTGTTGATTCTCTCCTCTTAAAGGAAAAATTTCACAGGTATTTGCCTGAAAGGGAAGCTTCCCCCAAGCCCTCAGATGACTGACTCTCTCCCCCACAGACCTCGGCTCTGCTTTTGTGCAGTGGCCGAGTGCAACGAGGGAATAAATGGATTTGTATGGTGCCTTTGAGGGTGCGCAGTTGAAACAAATTCTTACTTCAAATTTATTAAATGCCCTTGTTTTCCCCTCAGCTTTTTGGAGTTTCCCCCATCGAGCCCAGAGGTGCCCCCTTCTGTTGTTTCCTGCTTGTGCAGTTGCAGAGCAGGGCCGGCCGGTGAGACACTAAATAGCAATTTTTTTTTTTTTTTTTTGTGCTCAGCTGCTACATATGACAGTGGATATTTCATTCTGCTGTCAGAACGTTATTAATAAAACATGGGGTGTGGAGAGGGCCACGATTTCCCCTTTCAATCACTATAGCATTTGCAATGAAAATTTTATGCAGTGTGTAATTTTCAGTTAATGCTTGACACTTAAAATGTCCGTCGCAGCGTTTTGTATGGTTATTGAAGGGTTAATTGTATCATGTTCTCTGCATAAAAGCTCTGCTTATCAAAAGCAAATAGAAGAGTGTATGCAAATGTGTGTCGATGACCTTTTGCCTTTCCAGGGTTAATTTATATGGTCATTAAAGATTTTATGAAATTGAGCAGCCTGGTGCTTCAAATCCCATTTTACCTTCTTCTCCTAATTTATGTAATTCCTACCTGAACAGGGGAATATGATTTTTATTTTTTGTGCTGCAATGAAAACAGCATGCCATGCTGTGAGGAGTTGCGAGTCTGGTTATCTGGCATTACTCAGATTGCTAAAAATTCATTAAAACGTGACATCAGCACAGTGAGAGACAAATGATCGCAGGATGAAAGAGAACAGTGGGGCTTTCACGGATTAGTGCTACACAGACCCAGCATAGAGGCTAACTGCATAAACAGATTAATCCACCAGCAGCGGCATAGCTAACATTTACAGAATAATTAAATAGGGTTGAGTTACTATGAGGATTTCCATGTAATCTAGCTGGTGTGAACCCGTGAATGAGGTGTGGGGTGACGTGGTTGTCATAGAAGAAGTATACCTTCTTACGACCTATGTTCTGTATAGCTCCCCCTATAGAAAACACACACATGCACGCACACACACATACACACACCACACACCAATGCAACTGAAGTTTTGAGAGCCTATTCTGACCAATTCCAAAATATTCCCCTGGTGCCTGAAGACTGAGGGCAGGAGTAGCACCGGTCTTACATTTAACCCGTCGCGGTCACATTATTTCACTAAGAACTTTTTCCAAGAATTGGCTTTGTCCTGCCGTCTATCCACATCCGCGGAAAAGTAGGCCCACGTAGTTCGTAGTTTAGAAGTTTCTACTGTGAAGACGACAGAATTGCCTTCCACTTCTTTTTAAATCTTTTCGAGCTTCGACCTTACTTAAGATGCTTTCTTTTATTTTAACTGAGCACAGGCACATGTCCTCGATGGGTGTAAAAGAAGTTCCTTTAGATGAAAATTTGCATTGGTGGAGTCAGCAGGTTCTAACAGAGACTTTGGAATAAATTTCTGTTCTTTTTTCAGAGTACATGTCTGCAGGTGATTCACCAAGAGCACTGCCTTTCAATGGTCACGTTGATTTTAGTGTGCCTGTTTCTGGGGTTTTCAATCTCACTGACTGGTCTGCTTTTCTTGACAGAAGAACAGAGCGAGGAGGCTGAGGGAGCCGCCAAGCCTGCCTCAGTGGCGGAGGATGACGAGAGAGACACGTGTGAGAGAGACAGTAGTGAAGGCAAAAACTCTAATAAAGATTCTGGTAAGATGCTGGCATCCTTCACCTTTCTCCCCGCCCCCCACCGGCCCTCCCTCACACTCCCCCCTCCACCATTCCCTGCAATCAGCCCTTCCTTCACCCCCCACCAAAGCTTATTAAAAGCTTTTATTCATTTTCGACTGTCTGAACATCCCCACTACTATTCATTGCATGTGCATTTTGCATGTGATTTCTATCAGTAGCCTCCCATTGACCTATTTTTAATCATAACCATCTGACAGAATAGATGTGGATAAGTTGAAGAATATTACAGGACGACCGGCGAGATTATTTTTTAATCAAATCAGTTTGTGTGCTTGTAATTTTTTAAGCGCCTTTCATTAATCTTTAGCTATACTTGTGATTCCTCTGATGGCATATTAATTTTTCATAAGCACGGGATTAGATATCGCTTGAATTTTTTTCATTCAGTCACATGCACCCCCCCCAAACCACGTAACCCTAAAAATAAATGTTATTTTTCCTTGCTTTGTTACAACTTATACTCAGGAATTTGCTCTTTTTAAGGGCATCTATTTGAGGCATTTCAAACAAAATCCAGTGGAAAAGTTTACAGATGATTCAGCCTAAGAAAGAGGAAATATCATTGAAAAGGGATTAGGTGCTGGGTAATTTTGATCTTCTAGAATAGACAAATCCCAGTAATGAAAGCTACTGTCTTTGAAAACAAACCTTCGTGTCATGACATTTACTTGTGCACAAACAAACCTAGGCCAGCATCTGGTGTGGATACCTAAGGCTTTTTCTGTGTTTGATTTGGCAAATATATGACTTCATCCATGCTTTGTATGTATGAGATGGAAATCTATGGTCGCGATGAATATTACATTGGCTACTTTTGCTGCACGCTATACCTAGTTTTATTATGTTGGGCTCACTGAAGCAGAAGAAGTGCTGAAACGGGTTCAAGCCTATTAGTTTCAGGTACTCATCTATCTTTTCCTTGAATCCCAGTGACAGCTGCATATATAAGGAAGCTTGTTTTCACTACGAAGACATTGGGTTGTGCAAAAGATATCATTTTTACATGCAAGTTTGTTTAAATCTGAATTATCCCATATTTGTCGTTCACTCTTTGCGTATCTAAGTTCTGCATTCACTTTGAAAATTATTTGAAGGACCTGTCTGCTTCCTACCCCACATCGTTCAATGCTAAATTTCTCTCAGGAGTCCAGTGGGAAAGCGCCACTTAAATTTGTGTCTAGGATGTAGTGGCTAACATATGATCCTAATGTGATTTAAACAAAGAGGATCTAAGGTTGGTGTTGAGCCTGAAGCAATGTAAAAAAGATGCCATAGCTGTATATTAGTAAGCTGGCTCCTGAGGTAACTGACAAGGGATTTGAAATACCTCGTGATCACTTAAGGTCAAGGGTAGTGCCATCTAAACCTCATTTGAAAATAATTGGAAATAGCAAGGTAGTCAGTTTATTCATTCTCTAGGATGGACCTCATCAAGGCCAGCTGCTTGACTACTTCAGGGACAGCAGGCCTCTGTCTGCGGTCACTGGTGTCCTTCTCAGTCATACCCAAAGACATTGCGAAGCACATCCCTCCCATTCTTTAAAAAGAATATGTGAAACACACAGGCAGCATATTAGTGTTTGTTAAAAGCTCGTGTAATACCTAGGCATACGACATTATGCTTGGTTGTAAAGATCTCATGCCTTCCAAAGGATGGATTCTGGGAATCTCTTGAAAACACATCCAATCTTACCATGGAGGGAGGAGTCTTATTTGGAATATACCACAGATGCAGGGACTGTATCTCCACCAGCAGGTTACCGCTCTGTATAAATAATGGGCTCAATCACTCCCTAATGGCCTGATGAGTTATTGTCCTTTCTCAAGCGCCTAATTGTACCATCTAGACAGGGCTCCAGCTTCTGAGAGAATACAGAACATTGCATAATGTTAGTTGTTTAAACCATTTTTTATTCCTGCAGAAATTCCTCCCCAGGTGTATCTGTAGAAATGAAAGTGGGATTTAAGCACCAACTAAAAGCAATTACTACCATGCAAATATTTAGCCTTGAAACCTCCTGGACTTCAAGACGGTTCTTGTAACTGACAACTAACATGAACTTTCAACAAAGTTTTCCACTTTTTAAATTGAATCTGATTATGTGAAAAAATTGTTACGTGGGTTTTTCTTCCTTGTAAAGATTTCTAATGACGGAATAACCACTCACGTCTATATTGGTTTTTTTCCTTGCGTCGGTTATAATTGTCCAAAAATACTAGCAAACGTGTACGTTAATCACTATCTTAAAATGCTAGATGGGCAAACAGTGTGGCCCCACTTTAACCCAGAAATTTTTAGACAGGGAGGAATTAACTCACGTTAGGAAGACCATGTTTGTGTGAGCTGCGGCGCTGTGTCGCTGATGTTAACCTCTAGGACTGGAGCTTTCAAAATGAGCCTTGGCAATATGCAAGTTATATTTGTTGAATATTCATTCATAATAGAAAAGCCTCATAATGCCTCATTTATATTGTCATTTAAATCTAGTGCCACTTTAGATTAATTATAATCCAAATTATAGCTCTGTGCAGTACAAGAATTAATATAGAGTTTATCCAGATTAATACATTTGCATTGAAAATGTAATATGTCTCTGCCATGGCTAAGGGGACCACTTTTTAATAAGGGAGTAAACATGAGGAAGGATGGAAATTAACCTTCATTATTGCAATTAAAATTATCCTTTCATTCCAGCCTCATTAGAAAGAATACTGTATCAGTAATTATAATTTAGAATTATTTGTAGTTGAATAACATCCTTTGTTATATTCAAGTTTTATAGTAGTTGAACTTTATCAAATACACTGATTGATAGATAATTACTCAGTTTTTTGTTTTATTGGTTTTTTTCCAGATTTGTTTTGAGTACATATACGCTATTAGATTTTCCTCTCTTATTATGAGTATAACCACTTTACAACCTTCTGTATTTTAGGGATTGAAAATTATTAAGTAGGCAGAATCTGAATCAAAATGAGTTATGTCATTTTTATATTAGCCATCTCATGCAAGCTAAATAATCCCATAACTGACAGATAATCTTTGGCTCATCTATTTGGCGGTGCTTATTTGTAATTAGATTTCATTTTTTAGTTAAAACGCATTAAAATGGCATTGTTTTTTGAGAATACTGGGATGTCCTTAATAACACAAAAATGAATTGTGATCTCCTTTCAAAATTTTGTCTCGGGTAACAAATGGGGTTTAGTTCAAATAAAGTTGAGGACATAAACTATGAGTAATCACAAAACTTAATCAAAACCTTCCAAAAGTGGCAGGCCCTTATTTAATGTATTTCTAGGATAAGACAATTCAGAAAAAGATCCCAGAGTTGACGCCCTACAATTTATCACGGAGGCCATAACACCTGAGATAGCACCCCTTTGAGTAGAAACGGCATGTGTGCATAAAATGTAACTTCCATCATCTTTGCAAATAATCTCGATGACCTCCCTTATCCTCAAGAGTCTGTTCTTGTATGTTATTACATCGCAGCTTTCTCTGCTGCTTCTTATCAATGGCATCTATTTCTGGGGCGCCTAGCTAGAAATGGGGGGTCTAGCCTTTATTTATAACTTCTTTTTAATTTAAAATAAGACGGTCTTTAGGAAGCTCCTAGCTTACATTAAGATCCCGGTTTAATTAACTAAGTTAATTAGCCAAAAAATATTGAAGCCGACACATATATTGGGTGGAAAACTGTAGCCAACAGTCACGGCAATGGCTATGAAGTAATGGCCCTAAAATTTAACTCTTTGCTTCCTTGATGCAACATGGGATGTCACTAAATTAAAAAACAGTATAATATACTGTTTGATGAATATGAACAGTAGAATATACTGTTGATAAATATTAATAAGGTAAGAATAAGAACATGGATTATTTATACCAAATATTTTCGCCAACCTATAGCATCCTCTTAGTTCAATGTTCCAAACCATGAAAGCAATATTTTTGATCCTTTATGGTACTAACATTAGAATATATATGCTTATGAAAATAAGACCATAGCTATAAATTTAATAGATTTAGAAGTTTATGGAAGGTTTACTCTCTACCTGATGTTCTGTAGGACCCCCAAGCAACCAGAGTCCTGGAGATTATCTTTTAACTGGTATGTGACAGCTTTTGATAGCATAGGGAATGGGACCAACTTATTATTTGGTCACGTCTAATTCTCCCACGTACACAAAAAGAACAATAAGGGAATATGACATAGTATCCTTCCCTTAAGGGAATGTATTACTCATTAGTGAGGAACTTTTTCAGAAAACTCTTTCAGTTCCACAGGAGAAAGCAACTGGTAGGCTCTGCTGATTTAAATGACAATCATTTTCTAGAACTTGATCTGACACCATAGGGAGCAAGTTTTATTTGCAAAATATTATAAAGCATATTGTCTTCCTCATGTTATTTTTCACACTTTTAAACCAATAGCATAAAAAGGGTCTTTTGAGAAGGAAGAACAGATGCCAGAATTAATTATGAAATAAACATTCCTATTTTTCATCTATCTTTTGGATATCAAGTACCTGGGTACTGTTTAATCAATGTAATGAAATTCTTCAGTCAGTCTCAAATTTAAGTTCATTCAAATACAAATATGGTAAATCATTTTTTCAAATATTTACAAAGAATCTAAATTTCTCCAAGGCATATGTATATATAGGACAAACGAACTAATTCAAATAAAGTCTCATGTTTGTAAATCCAGAAATCAATAGCAGTGTAATTTGTCGAAAACGTAGCACTAATTCTGTCCTGCCACAAACCTCAAGGGAATAAAATTATTGTCATCATGTCATTTAACTTCTATTTTTTAATTTCGGTCTCTTCGGAGTCATCTTACTTTTAAATTTCTTTCCGAATATGAAATTCCTAAAATTACTTATATGGCAGAAAACATGCATCTCTATTCAGGGTAGAAAAAGAACCTGTTTTGGGGTTCATTTTTACTTTGTTTCCGTAACATCCTTGACCTTATTTTAAAATTAAAACTGGGTTATTTTGCAATAAGGTGCAATTTGTTCATTTATATGAACCGTATGTGGATTGAAAAAAAAATCAAGATAAATCTTCATGCACAGCATACAATCAGATTACGCCTAGACTCTATATTTACGCGGGGTCTGATAGCAATCAATGGTTTAGCTTCATTGCATTTCAAGATGTATTTGCACCCAGTTGTCCAGTGATAGTGTCCTCACCCTGGAAATAATTTAGTTGCAAATTGACTGGAAGATGGTGAAAATTGAAAGTTAAAATTAGAAATACTCATAATAAACAGCAGAAAAAAGGTCAGACGATGCCGCGCTATGATGAGATTGGAATGGATGGTAAATGAGGTTTTGTGTTTGTCGTGAGATGTATGTGACATGCCTACCCAATGTCGTTGTAATATCCAGCCTCACGGAGGAGATTATCGGGAAAATTGATGCCGCAAAGAATTTTCTGTTAGATTGGGAAATTAGAATTGCACTCTTTTCTTTGATGTGTGTGAAGCCCCCGTTACGTTGCTCATCTAGGCAGAATTCTAAACCATCTTTAACACCGAATATTCGGATTAACCTTATAAAACAATTGTCTTCTTGAGATTCGGGCCATGATGTTATGTACACAGCCAGCTGCTGAAACATCTGAAGTAAAGCGTGAATCGCAAAAAGCAGCGACAGATATGTAATGTCTACTAAATTTTTAAATCCTACATGCACCATGTAAAAATATTATTTTTGTTTCTGAATTATAACTAGTCCGTTATTCTCAGTATTTTGAAATGTTTTCAGCGTCCAAGGATTTTAGAAAAAAGATAAGTAATTAAATGTTAGTCAAAGGAACTATCTTCCAAGTTTGCATTTGTGAATGGGGGCAGATTAGCTTTAATGTGATAAAGGCATCCTGAGACACCAGAGAGCATGTGTTATGGATGAATCTTTCAAGGTCACCGAGGGTTATCTAAACATGAGACAGAAGTACATTTTAAAATATATTTATAAAGTCCACTTAGTAGATAAAAAGAAGTGTGCTTTTTGCCTTTTGAGATTACCATCATTTAAAAGTGTTTGTTCAGTCATTTTAAGGATTCAGTGGATTTAGAGTCAGAGCTATTGAGAAACATGTAATTTTTCAGAACTTGATGTTGTTAGTCTTTTAAAATTGAGGTTTTCTATTCTTTTTTGGGAATCAGGAATAATCACACCAGAAAAGGAGCTAAAAGTCAGTGTGGGAGGGGGGACCCAGCCACTCCTGCTGGCAAAAGAAGAGGATGTTGTGACAAAAAGATCCAAACCTACAGAGGACAACAAATTCTGTCACGAACAGGTAAATAGGTTTCTTCCCTTTGCGGTGTAAACCTGTTTAGTATGATTATTATTTTCGTTGTTATTATTATCGTTGTTGTTATTGCTCCTGATAGTTACAGAGCCCCAAACGATTTCATGCTGTTGAAGTGTTTGTGGATACTGTGACACCAGTATAATGAACTCTTGGTGTTACTTCTAATGTTCTGAAGTCACCCGAGTACATCAACTAACGGCGGCCATGTTTATTCCATATTCTCCAGTTCTTTCAGTGTCCTTATTGTAACTACAATAGTAGGGACCAAAGTCGTATCCAGATGCATGTCCTGTCACAGCACTCGGTGCAGCCGGTCATCTGCTGTCCCCTCTGCCAGGACGTCCTCAGCAACAAAATGCACCTCCAGCTGCATCTGACGCATTTGCACAGTGTGTCTCCGGATTGTGTGGAGAAGCTGCTTATGACAGTAAGGATACCGAATGTTGATGCACATGTGACATGATCTCTGCAAAAGTCTCAACACAAAATCTGCAATTGTTGGTTGAGGAATTTAATTTTTCTGCCCAGTTAAAGCTTTCTTGTGTTGTTATAGAAATCACAACCAGAGCCCATTTGTTCTCTCTTTGGTTTATGGAGAAAAAAAATGATATAAGGCACAGTTTATTCAGTAGCATATTTTTTAATATTTATTTTTGAGAGAGAAGGAGACAGCAAGCAGGGGAAGGGTAGAGAAAGTGATGCACAGAATCTGAAGCAGGCTCCAGGCACTGAGCTGTCAGCACAGAGCCTGATGCAGGGCTCGAACTCATGAACCGTGAGATCGTGACCTTCAGGCAGATGCTTCACTGACTGAGCCAGCCAGGTGCCCTCTCGGTAGCGTATTTTACTATCTTACTTTTTACCTGTAATGTTAACTAAATGACTCATGTGGACATGTGGAGTTTCAAAATTTCTTGGTCATCATTATAAAACAACAGACCCACAAAAACCTTCAAATCAGAGTTTAAGAAAGAAAAGAAGAATACAGCATTGTGACAGCCTTGATCTAAAATTCAAAGGGATGGCCTCGATCCTCAAAATGTCCCTGCTTTTGTTGGAAACACGTTAAGTGGGCGAGGCTCCTGCCAAATGCAGACGTGATGGAGTCTGACTTCTGGGCCGCATCTGACACGAACACCTGTGGTTCTCGCAGGTGCCTGTGCCCGATGTGATGATGCCGAACAGTTTGCTACTGCCAGCAGCCGCCTCCGAGAAATCAGAGCGGGACACCCCTGCGGCCATCGCAGCTGAGGGAACTGGGAAATATTCAGGTACGCTGGCCTGGGAGCAAGCTCTACGGAAAACATGCTCAGGGGCGCGCGTTTGTGGTGACAATCCGGGATTGTCACTATCAAAGGTTTTTGTTTTTGTTTTTGTTTTTGGTTTTTTAAAAGCATAGAGGAAAAAAAAACTATGGTGTTTCCAAAAGCAACATTTCCCAAGGCATATTGAGTATCCATCTGGTTATCTGTTACTGCCCTTGGGAGACTTAAGTGTCGATGACCAAAAATAGTCTGTGTGTTCTAATTCCTGAACACTGAGGTTATGGCCCTTGATAAGACGCTGATTGCAGCATACTATAATTACCTTAACTTGCCTTTTTGCCTCTTCTGAAGTTCCTCGAGGCCAGGGATGATTTCTTGTTCATCCCCAGCACCCAGTACAGTGCTTGGCACATAGTAGATGCTCAATAAGTATTTCTTCAAAGAATCATTAAGCGGAAATCTTTAGAGGTTCCTACTTAATGATATTTATTGGCATTTAAGCAGTAGGCTTTCTTCCTGTAAGCGACCTATTTGTGCTTTCTTCTACACAGGCGAGAGTCCAGTGGACGACAAAAGTATGGCAGGTCTTGACGATTCAAAGGCTATCGTGGAAATAAAGAGTGAGGAGCAGAAACCAACTAAAGAACCCATGGAAGTGTCAGAATGGAATAAAAATAGCAGTAAGGATGTGAAAATCCCTGACACTCTCCAAGATCAGCTGAGCGAGCAGCAGAAGAGGCAACCGCTCTCTGTGTCGGACCGCCACGTTTATAAGTATCGCTGTAACCACTGCAGTTTGGCTTTCAAGACTATGCAGAAGCTTCAGATACATTCCCAGTATCACGCGATTCGGGCTGCGACGATGTGTAATCTCTGCCAGCGTAGTTTCCGTACATTCCAGGCTTTAAAAAAACACTTGGAAGCCGGCCACCCCGAACTGAGTGAAGCTGAACTTCAGCAGCTGTATGCCTCCTTGCCCGTGAATGGTGAACTTTGGGCGGAGAGTGAAACTATGGCGCAGGACGACCACGCCCTAGAGCAGGAAATGGAGAGAGAGTACGAGGTGGACCATGAAGGAAAGGCAAGCCCCGTAGGAAGCGATAGTAGCTCTATTCCCGATGACATGGGCTCTGAACCAAAGCGGACCTTACCTTTTCGAAAAGGGCCAAATTTTACGATGGAAAAATTCCTTGATCCATCCCGCCCATATAAATGTACAGTGTGTAAAGAGTCGTTCACCCAAAAGAACATTCTCCTGGTCCATTATAATTCAGTTTCTCATCTGCATAAGTTGAAGAAGGTTTTGCAGGAAGCCTCCAGTCCTGTTCCGCAAGAAACCAACAGCAGCACAGATAACAAACCCTACAAGTGCAGCATCTGCAATGTTGCGTACAGCCAAAGCTCCACACTGGAAATCCATATGAGGTCCGTGCTCCACCAGACAAAGGCGAGGGCTGCCAAGCTGGAGCCGAGTGGCCACGTGGCTGGTGGGCACAGCATGGTGGCCAACAACAGTCCCGGCCAAGGGATGTTAGATTCCATGAGTTTAGCGACGGTAAGCAGCAAAGATGCCCACTTAGATGCCAAAGAATTAAACAAAAAGCAAACTCCGGAATTAATCTCTGCCCAGCCTACCCATCACCCACTGCAGTCACCAGCACAAATCCAGATGCAGCTACAACACGAGCTGCAACAGCAAGCCGCCTTCTTTCAGCCTCAGTTTCTAAACCCCGCCTTTTTGCCTCATTTCCCTATGACCCCGGAAGCTCTGTTGCAGTTTCAGCAGCCTCAGTTTCTCTTCCCGTTCTACATCCCTGGGACCGAGTTCAGCTTGGGGCCAGATCTGGGCCTGCCCGGCTCGGCCACGTTCGGTATGCCCGGCATGACGGGAATGGCTGGATCCTTGCTGGAAGACTTGAAGCAGCAGATTCAAACCCAGCACCACGTTGGCCAAACTCAACTGCAAATACTACAGCAACAAGCACAACAGTACCAGGCCAGCCAGCCCCAGCTGCAGCCCCCAAAGCAGCAGCAGCAGCAGCAGCAGCAACAGCAACAGCAGGCAGCAAGCAAATTACTGAAACAAGAGCAAACGAGCATAAGCAGTTCAGACTGTCCTGTCCCGAAGGACGGGCCGTCTTACAAGGAGGCAGAAGAGATTGCTGAAAAGCAAGAAAAGCCAAAGCAAGAATATTCAAGTGAAGGTGAAGGACTCAAAGAAGGCAAAGACCTAAAGAAGCAAAAATCCTTGGAACCCTGCATCCCGCCACCCCGAATAGCCTCCGGGGCTAGAGGAAATGCAGCCAAGGCTTTACTGGAAAACTTTGGTTTCGAACTGGTCATTCAGTACAACGAAAACAGGCAGAAGGTACAGAAGAAGGGCAAAAGCGGTGAAGGAGAAAACACTGACAAACTGGAATGCGGAACATGCGGCAAGTTGTTTTCCAACGTTCTTATTTTAAAGAGTCACCAAGAACATGTCCACGGGCAATTTTTTCCATACGGAGCACTAGAAAAATTTGCCCGTCAGTACAGGGAGGCCTATGACAAGCTTTATCCAATTTCGCCATCTTCACCAGAAACGCCACCTCCTCCCCCACCCCCGCCCCCTCTGCCTCCAGCTCCTCCACAACCTGCTTCCTTGGGCCCCGTGAAAATCCCCAGCACGGTGTCCGCTCCTCTGCAAGCGCCACCACCCACTCCCCCTCCGCCCCCCCCACCTCCGCCTCCCCCACCTCCTCCCCCACCCCCTCCCCCTTCGGCGCCCCCCCAGGTCCAGCTGCCGGTTTCTCTGGACCTTCCACTCTTCCCTTCCATCATGATGCAGCCCGTGCAGCACCCTGCGCTCCCTCCCCAACTCGCCCTGCAGCTGCCCCAGATGGACGCTCTCTCTGCTGATCTCACCCAGCTTTGCCAGCAGCAGCTCGGATTAGATCCCAACTTCTTAAGGCACTCTCAGTTCAAACGCCCGCGGACGAGAATTACAGACGACCAGCTAAAAATCCTGAGAGCTTATTTTGACATCAACAATTCTCCGAGTGAAGAACAGATCCAAGAAATGGCGGAGAAATCTGGCCTCTCTCAAAAAGTTATCAAGCACTGGTTTCGAAATACGCTTTTTAAGGAACGGCAACGCAACAAGGATTCGCCGTACAACTTCAGTAACCCTCCCATAACTGTTTTGGAAGATATCAGAATCGACCCACAACCCTCCTCTTTAGAACATTACAAATCGGATGCATCATTCAGCAAAAGGTCTTCTAGAACGAGATTCACCGACTACCAGCTTAGGGTTCTACAGGACTTTTTTGACACAAACGCTTACCCAAAAGATGATGAAATAGAACAACTCTCCACTGTTCTCAACCTCCCTACCCGGGTTATTGTTGTCTGGTTCCAGAACGCTCGTCAGAAAGCACGCAAGAGTTACGAGAACCAAGCAGAAACGAAAGACAATGAAAAGAGAGAGCTCACTAACGAACGGTACATTCGAACGAGCAACATGCAGTACCAATGTAAAAAGTGCAATGTGGTTTTCCCCAGGATCTTTGACTTGATTACGCATCAGAAAAAGCAGTGTTACAAGGATGAAGATGACGACGCCCAAGAAGAAAGCCAAACCGAAGACTCCATGGATGCCACCGATCAAGTCGTGTATAAGCACTGCACGGTGTCTGGTCAGACGGATGCAGCCAAAAACACCGCCGCCCCCGCGGCGAGCTCCGGCTCTGGGACTAGTACCCCCCTGATCCCGTCGCCCAAACCGGAACTTGAGAAGACCTCTCCGAAACCTGAATATCCCACAGAAAAGCCAAAGCAGAGTGACCCCTCTCCCCCTTCTCAAGGCACCAAGCCGGCCCTGCCCTTAGCATCAACCTCCTCAGACCCACCACAGGCCTCGGCAGCTCCGCCACAGCCACAGCCGCCAAAACAACCCCCGCTTGTCGGAAGACCTCCCTCGGCCTCGCAGACCCCGGTCCCTTCCAGTCCGCTGCAGATTTCCATGACTTCTCTCCAGAACAGTCTACCTCCACAGTTACTACAATACCAATGTGAGCAGTGCACAGTTGCCTTCCCCACTCTGGAACTCTGGCAGGAGCACCAGCACATGCACTTCCTCGCTGCCCAAAACCAATTCCTGCACTCCCCGTTCTTGGAAAGGCCCATGGACATGCCCTACATGATATTCGACCCCAACAACCCGCTGATGACCGGACAGCTGCTGAGCGGCTCTCTGGCGCAGATGCCACCTCAGACCGGCTCCTCCCACACCACCGCGCCCGCGACAGTCGCCGCTTCCCTGAAAAGGAAACTGGATGATAAAGAAGACAACGCTTGCAGTGAAAAGGAGGGAGGGAACAGCGGTGAAGACCAACACCGCGATAAACGCTTGAGAACCACCATCACCCCGGAACAACTGGAAATACTCTACGAGAAATACTTGTTGGATTCCAATCCTACCAGAAAAATGCTTGATCATATTGCGCGTGAAGTGGGGCTGAAGAAAAGGGTCGTGCAGGTCTGGTTCCAGAATACCCGAGCTCGAGAAAGGAAAGGCCAGTTCCGGGCAGTGGGCCCAGCGCAGTCCCATAAACGGTGTCCTTTCTGCCGAGCCCTGTTTAAGGCAAAGTCGGCCTTGGAGAGCCACATTCGCTCTCGGCACTGGAATGAAGGAAAGCAGGCGGGTTACAGCTTGCCACCAAGCCCTTTGATATCAGCAGAAGATGGGGGAGAGAGCCCTCAGAAATACATTTATTTTGATTATCCATCTCTGCCGTTGACCAAAATGGATCTATCAAGTGAGAATGAACTGGCTTCTACAGTGTCAACACCTGTGAGTAAAACCGCAGAGCTGTCGCCGAAGAATCTTCTAAGCCCTTCCTCTTTTAAAGCAGAATGTTCTGAGGACGTAGAGAATTTAAATGCCCCTCCAGCTGAGGCAGGGTATGATCAAAATAAAACTGATTTTGATGAGACTTCATCGATTAATACAGCGATCAGTGACGCCACCACCGGCGACGAGGGCACCGCGGAGATGGAAAGCACCACGGGAAGTTCCGGAGACGTGAAGCCGGCTTTGTCTCCTAAAGAGCCCAAAACCCTCGACGCTTTGCCAAAACCCGCGACCACACCCACCACGGAGGTCTGCGATGAGAAATTTCTCTTTTCTCTCACGAGTCCCTCCATCCATTTCAACGATAAAGATGGCGACCACGACCAAAGCTTTTATATCACGGATGACCCCGATGACAATGCCGACCGCAGTGAAACATCCAGCATAGCTGACCCGAGTTCGCCGAATCCCTTCGGATCCAGCAATCCTTTTAAATCCAAAAGCAACGATCGACCAGGTCACAAGCGTTTCAGAACCCAGATGAGCAATCTCCAACTCAAGGTTCTCAAGGCTTGCTTCAGTGACTACCGAACTCCAACCATGCAAGAATGTGAGATGCTGGGCAATGAGATTGGACTGCCCAAACGCGTGGTCCAGGTGTGGTTCCAAAACGCAAGGGCAAAGGAAAAGAAATTCAAAATTAACATAGGGAAGCCTTTCATGATTAATCAAAGTGGAACAGAAGGCACCAAACCAGAATGTACCCTCTGCGGGGTGAAGTACTCTGCCCGCTTGTCCATCCGAGATCATATTTTCTCCAAACAGCACATTTCAAAAGTGAGGGAGACCGTCGGGAGCCAGCTTGATCGGGAGAAAGATTACTTGGCTCCGACCACCGTTCGACAGCTGATGGCACAGCAAGAACTTGACCGTATAAAGAAAGCGTCAGATGTGCTGGGCTTGGCGGTGCAGCAGTCAGGCATGGTGGACAGCGGCTCCCTCCACGGCATCAGTCTGCCGGCAGCCTACCCGGGACTCCCCGGCCTCCCTCCGGTTCTGCTCCCCGGAATGAACGGTCCATCCTCCTTGCCTGGATTTCCACAGAATTCAAACAGTAAGTCCTTTCCAGGAGAGTCAGTCCGATTCATTAACTAATATTAGGCAGCCGGTCACAGGTGACCAAGAACAGGGTACATCTGGATCTCTTTTAATTTCAGGAAGTGAAACCTTTACGTTATTTGAAATATATATTTTACTGGCTAAAATTAAGAACCAGGAAGTAAGTCAACCTGAGCATATACAGAAAAATAAAGACGAGGTGGGGCATAGCAGTGTCTCAGATATATATCAATTATTCGTATCATTACATTCTTACATCTTAGAAGTATTCTTTTTATATCGTAACTTTAATACTGATTTCAAGTGGCATTTTAGCACAAACATGTGGCATAGGATTGAGTATACATATTAATAAAGCAAAATATTAAATAATACATATTTTGGATCTTAATTGATGTTCTTTCCAAGGAAACATTTTATTTGTCTGGGTTTTTTTAATTCTTAAGTGCCAGAAAGTTCGAAACTTAAGGGCCCTCTAGATACAGGAATTCACCTACATTACACCCAGCAGATAATAAACTTAACTTCAAAGTTCAGTTCCTAAAAATATGACTTCTGTGATAATTTGCAGTTTGGCAATGCCATGAGGTTTTTATTTTTGTAGCACCAATCGTTACTTGTTATTTAAGTAAATTTACAGCCTTAGAAATATATTAATACTACTCTATGACTTGATAGCCTCACCTCCACCCCAGGTCTATAATAAGTCCTAACTAAATTGTAAAGCATTTGAGGCAACCCCAGATGATGAACCCGATTCTGTGTTCATCGAGAGAAATAGAACTTATGCAGGTTCGATTTTGTGAATGAGAATAGGTATCCAATTATATGGGGTTGAAAAAAATTGAGTATAGTGCACTAGGCAATCACACACATTGTTTTATATGTCATATAAACATTACACATATACAGAATAGAAAAAAAGTTCTCTTATAATTTCTTCCTTAAAGTAAGTTTTATTTTTCAAATTAAGAGTGATGCTTTCCAACAAAACAAAGCAAAAACGGCGATGTCTTCCCTTTTTACAAGGAAATTTTGACATTATTTAGAATGAACTAAGTGCATATCTAGAAAGTTTCCAAAATACACTGAACTTTTTTTCATTTTCATCAGTTGACTTTTACATAAATTTCAAACTTTTCAATTTCATCTTTCTCTTCAAAAAACTGAAATTGCCATGTGACTGTAGGAAGATAGTCCTATTTTAACCTTCAACTTGGGCAACATGAAAATGATGATAGCGAAATGGCCCCTTGCCCGGCTGCTATTCTGGCTCCCCCTGTCCCGAATGACTACTTGGCACTGGAGAGAAGCAGGATAAATCTACACATATAGGAATGCACTGGAAAACAACTCTGCAGTGGCCCTTTAACTATCCGTAACTATCATACCAACTACCTTGCCTCTAAGTAGTATTTTGGGCTTAATTATCTGGTAACCGTTCTTGGGGCCTTAAAATGTGAGACCTACAATTGTATGTTGTGTCTGTACATTTAAATTAAGTCGGATATAATTGTTTTTCTTAATGTTTTATTTATTTTTGAGAGAGAGAGAGAGAGCACAAGCAGGGTAGGGGCAGAGAGAGAAGTGGACAGAGGATCCAAAGCGGGCTCCTTGCTGACGGCAGTGAGCCCAATGTGAGATCATGACCTGAGCTCAAGTCAAACGCTCAACCGACTGAGCCACCTGGGCGCCCAGGTGTAATCGTTGTAAGAACAATGCAATGCTGGGGCTTGATCTTTCTGCATATGAACGTGTTAGACTTCCAGCCCCATGTCTCCTATCTCGCTGTGATGACTGACACATAGAAAAATGTCTGATGTGGAAAAACTCCTGTGGGCAGTTATGTAAAATTTACAGTTATGTAAAACTTAAAGTGAAATATTATGTAAAATAGAGTAAAATTTGATATTTCACACGCACTAGGAACAGATTAAGTGTTATGTGTCTGTGTTCATCTACAAGTCTGCTTCGATCGCTGCTGCCTGTGCAGTCACCCCTCAATGGCAGCCACAGCAGCTTGTTTTCTCTCCTCTGGATCGCAGGCCGTGCTTGTAGAGCAGAAATCTCTCTGACTGCCCTTCTGATTTGTCACTCTGAAACCGGTACCCAGAGGGCTTATATGAGAGAAAGTGAGAAGGGAAGAGAGAAATGTTTATGAGATAAAGAACTACCCTTTCTCCTCATTCGACTCACCATAAATATAATTTATATCCTCCCCCCGGAAAGGTGGGCTCTGCTCATAAGTATCAGATGTTGGAGGCACTCTTCCGTGAGCAGGTAAATGCATCGGGCACTGAGGAAGCCGGTTCTAGGAACTTGTGTCCTTATTCAATCCTGGACCAAAACAGACCAGAGAGTGTTACAAAGAGAAAAGGTCTGTGAACATCCCTACTAGAATTTGCAGCTTCTCTTGCATTTGCTCTCATTTGCTATGGATTTTAAACATTAACATAGCAGAGGTACCAGCAGGACCCAGTCTGGGAGCCTCCGGTTCCCACACTTAGAGCTCGAGTCCTTTTTAGGCCAACTTCCCTGTGGCGGGTAACGCTGAATCTTTTAATTATCTCATAGCGTGGAGCTGGTGTTCTCCATCTTTCTATCATCATCTTGCTCCTGTGCTATTTCTCATCAAACAAAAATCTCCTTCGCTTTATGGGAGAAGTAGACATACCAGCTAGGTGGAATCAAAAGGAGAAAATGACTTCCTAAGTAGAATATAGCTGTGTTTCTCACATGCGCTGGGCTCCTACAATGGCTTGAAATATATATGTGAACAAACTTTGAGAATGTGACATGTTCATCTTGGGCCCACTGCAATGGGATTTAGTGATAGAAAAAGCTTCATTTTAAGATACCCCATCCCTCTGAAGGTAAATCTGAGGGTTTTAATCCTAAAGAAATCACTGAAAAGGGACTCCGCTGAATAGGAGACGTGCCATAAAGTAATGTCCGATTCCAAAGGCTGCACCCCAAAATTGATTTGGTTGCAGTGCACATGTTCAGTTTTAGTATTTATCAACCTCGTCTAATCACCCATCTTATTCTATTCTGGTGGAATGGCTCTTCCGGTTTACCAGCTTTAATGCTGACCTTGCTTCCAACAAATCTTCAAGTTATGCAGTCTTTCAAGATCATAAGAAGGCTCTTTCAGGAGGAATATAGATCACGCGTGCCTGTTTCCTGAATGATATTCCGGCCTTCTCCTCAGTATCACTAACTACTATTACTCATTTGCTAGTAAAATGACTTATTTGCTGCTCAAAAATTTCCACATTTGTCTTTTTCTATCATGATCATATGCAAAAAGAGCAAGTGGCAATAGAAAAATCACATGCCTGCACACCTGGAATTAGAAAACTTTAAATTTACATTTTATCCTTTAGGACGTTGGCTTCCTTTGGCATTTTGCTCAAGACGAATAGAAAAATAACTTGATTTTCTATTTTTAACTTATTTATTTTATCGTTGTAGGCGGTGTCTGATTTTTATATCTTCCATTAGTGTTTGGAAATACTGTCTAACCCAATTTCCTTAAATGGAACTTTAGAACATGCCTTGTGCATGTTTCTCATACTTCAATGTAATTTGCCAGCACATTTGGGGTAAATCTAGATAAGAGTAAGCCTTGCATAATTTTAGCACAATCATCTTTGGCCCCATGTACAGAATAAGTTTCACTTTCACCTCAAAAAGAAATTTTCCCTCTGGGAGACCTAGATCAAGGAAACCTGGGAGAAAATAACTGTATCTAAGTTCATTGTGAGACAAGTATTTTCTTCCAAAAGCATAACTTTCGGGAATAGGTAGCTGTTTCAGGAGAACCAAGCCAAACAAAATAATGAAAATAGGATATTATCTGCAGAGAAACTTTTCTCTCTCAGTGAAATTTCAAAGAATTGGAGCAGGGGTTAAGGAACAGGAACAAAACAACCTTTAGCACCATAGCTTGGTAACAGACTTGAAAATCTGACACGCATTTAGTTTATAGTTACTACCTGCTTATTCTGTATCAGGATTACTGTTCAGTTTTTCTCTTCTATTTCCAACGTTCATTATCAGTCGGCTACGGCTGATTTTATGAGCTCATGTTTTTTACTGTGGGCCCAATGTACGTTGTGTATTAGCCTTCTTCTGCATCTCTTCTTGAAAATTTATACTTAATAGCTGATTATTTAACTCAGATTATTCCTCAAGATGTGGAATTCCTGAAAATCCCCACTGGTCTTTGACTATAGGCGTTAGGATTGCTATTACGGTCTTCTAAAAATTTTCATGATCTGATGTGTAGACAGGGACTCGTAGACCCCATCTGATGGGAAAGGCAGAGTCCACAACTATTGGTCCCTTTTGCTTTCTAAGTGCCACTGCTGTTTTAAGTCTTTTAGTTCCTTAACATTTCTCATCTTAAATTTTACCATGTCAGATAGGTGAGGCAGCAATTTTCTTAGGTGTAGGTGGAGAGAGGTGTAATTGAGTGCGAAGACTAGTTGAACTAGACCTAAAACTAAGGCTGACTTCAGGAGAAGGCAAAAGAAGCTGAGTACCAACCCAGTATCACTCTAACAAAGCAAGGAAGGTTCTTCTTTCCTTAGTAAAGCTCCTTCCATCTGAATTACTCAGGCCTGAAATTCTATAATTAGATATTAATGCTTTTGACTTAATGAATTATCCTCTGTTAAGTGGAAAATAGCATAGAATTTCATGAAATCAGGATACTATAGCAGGAAGAAACCCCGAATTACTTAATTTAGTATATAGTAAGCTTTTCAGAAATAGGTGTATCCAAATCTTTCGTTCTTTCTTGCTAATAAAATTTTATAGAGAGGCAAGTGGAAAGAAGAAGGCCTTAGTAGTGCAGGAATGAAGGCAAGGGACTTGAGGGTTTG